>JABASC010004255.1:0-12192 GCA_019776185.1 Plutomurus gul | reverse complement strand
ATTATTTATTATAAAAAAGGTAAAAGGTAAAAAAGGTAAAAAGGCATTGCTTTTTTAAAAAAGCAACCTTTTTTACCTTTTTGTAGAAAAAGGCATGCCTTTTTTGTTCCCTGGTCCGAATGTATACTGATACGAAAGTAAATCTTATCTTCTCATTCTATCAAACGAAAAAAAATTCTTGAATAAGTCGGTAATATAAAATAAAATAAAGTATATTCTATTTAATTTTAAAACTTAAACTTGAAATGTTTACAGTAGCGGTTAGCTATAAATTTGTGTTCATACCAACACCACGTTAACATTTTAAAGAATTATCGCACCGCTTTTTGAGTGATTCTGTGAAAGGCTTATGAGGAGCTAATTACTCGTGGGAACAGACAAGTAGTACTTAAAAGTTCACATGCCTACACAAGCGAAATAGTTCTATTTTTGTATGTAGGTGCTAGTAGACGATATTTGACAAAGAAGACCTAATAGCAACTGGAAAATATATCACCAGAATGCAAACAGTATCACGTCATTGCATTGTGCCTAATGATAAGCGTATTTGCAAAATCTCCCGAGAGTGATTTCTGTCAAACAGTATCAAAGCCCTAAGTGCTGTTTTACATACTTTTCCCTTTCCAAGGAGCGTCTTTGCTTCTCAAAGCTTATTATTATTCTAAAGGGCATTCCGCATTCCACCAAATTGTCAATCACTTTAAACCTAATACAGCACTCAGGCTTAAACAAGGGGCTCTCCGACGTGCATCCATTGCCCACCATCTTCTGTGGGACCATTGAAAATTCGGACTGACGGTCTTCCAGAGCGTACAAAGCTTGTAAAGGGGGGGACTACCATCATTATCACTATACTGTATGTATATGTATATATACCATAGATTGAATGAATTCAATATGTAATATTAAAGAAAATAAAATTGTGTTCAAGGGGAAACTGTTAAATGTCGCAAAAATTTGAGGAATACAGTTTATACGATATCACTTTCACTTTATGGGGTGTTGACTGATGCTATTTCCTGACATTATTGACTGACAATGTCGAATTCATAATAGAATACTAAAATGTGGATTTGAAAGGAAGCTCAATGTATGCTCAATGTCCAATTTCCGATGATAGGCACTTCCTCACTAAACACTGCATTTGACTTGATAAATTCCGTTGTAAGTATATTCCATATACACTTGCTCTTGCGAATGTCGCCTTCAGATTAATAAAATTTTAGAGAGTTAGAAATTAATGGCATTAATTCAATGTATCCATCATCCATAAAATTGGTTATCATTCGTATAACTACGAGTTTTGTAAACGATATATACCGTAAAATAATTCACCCTGTATTTGGAAAGCGGGGGAACGTTTTGCTTCCACAATCATAGTAAGTAATGTAAAATTCTCCACAAGAATTCTTAAAAACACTTTAGTGAAAATTCTTCTCTCTCTGAATATTTTGCATTCGTTCTAGTCTTTAAGAGAAAATTTCACTCAAGTATTTCCGAGAATTCCTCGCCTGCTCCTGTGCTATGCCATATATCAACTTTCACCATACATAATGAGCAGTAGTATTATTCTGACTTTTGGGAATCCTTTGTGTGTATATCTTGGTCGCCTTAATTGTGAGAGGGAATTCTGATTTCTTGTGTACTTCACAAACATGATATCAATTAGCTACAATTCCAATTAGTAGTTATATGTACCGCGTCCAAACTATCTGTTTCGAAGTTTTGCGGTTGTGTTTCTATAATCATCTGTAGTCCCCTTAATCTTAAGTCATGTCTTTCGAGTGTAGAGATTTAAGGAGGAAAACGGTGGAAAAAAATCTTATGGGGCATATTACAATGTTAGAATGTGTGCAGAAAGTTGAACAGGGTTTTGTCTTTTCTTTCGGAGGAGAACAGGAGAGCAGTGGTTTAGTGTGGAATTGGCAGGCATTGTGTAATATATGTCTACGAGTGGTCTGAGAGAGCAGTCTAGGGAAGGTGGGTAAAGACAAAGACTTACAAGGTAAGACCTCTCCGTACATTCTTTGTTGCTTCGCATTGCTCGCCATGGGCAAGAAAAGTTTGCAACAAACGACTGGAGCACTCCACATGTATTTTCTACTTTAGTCTTGTGCACTGCTCGTGGTTGTTGGAAGGTAGGAAAAAAGAACTACAACTCAATAAGAGAATACAGGGAGAATGGGACGACGAGTCAGACAAAGAGGCTGACGGAGAGTGAACTCTTATAGACTTTCCTTTTCCACACTTCTCCGCTGGATCAGGTTGGCTGCAGTATCTTCTAGACCATTATTACTTCACTCATACAACTTGGATCCCTTTAGAGAGCATCTTTTTCCATTAGACTATTACAGTTTCTACACTCTCACCTGCACAGTTGACTCTCTAGACTCGGCAAACAATGTTTTTGCTCAAGCTCTTCCCCCATTCCCCACTACCCATAGTACAGTATGAATGTAGGCTAGAGTACAGCCTCGTTGACGCTTTCGCTCATAAATTTTGTATTCATTTATAACTTTCGTATTACTAAGTCACTTCAAGGGAATACAAGCATTTTATGCATACAAGTTCTACTTCTTCGGAGAAATCCTCCTCCAAGTAATTCTAATTTAAGCAGGCAAACTAATAAAATATTCAATGTTCTAATATTCAAATGACACTTTCAGTGTGCAGCTGCGGAAATTGTAGCAAATTATCTTTGCCCGAGTACACCACTTTTAAATATAGCTTTCGCTAATTATTGCACCGGTCACATTGTATACAGCAGTTGCACATCCTAACAGGTAGTAATTTTTAATTATTTGTCTGCGTTAATTTTCAGCCCAATTAAAAGCAGAGGGGGAGGGTGGAGCTCGGCCGTCACAGCGGACACAATTTATTTTGTTGACAACTTAATCTCTTCATTTCCATAGATATACATCATACGGTTGTTTGTAAGTGCACGAATAAAGGGGACACGGGGACATAAAGATTTCCCCGTAGCTACGTAGCCTGCAAAGTGCGAGATAATAAAAGGAAATATGCGTCAACCAACTTTATCATCTTAATTACAAAGAATTCCTGGACCGTGTACCGCCTTTTTATTGAAGATAAAACTTGTAAAACTTTAGGGTAACAAAAACGTTTAATAAATGTGACATAGCATGTAACATGCGACCCCTTTTTATAATCGTACTGCACAGCCTTTCCTATATCTTCTTCCGAGTCAGTATTCATATCACTGATTTGTTCGTTTTCGACTTGGAAAATTATTGAAAACCAGTTTCAATGTTGTCATTTGAATCCAAACTTAGTACTAAAAAGTGTCCGTCAGAGGATTGGGAAGGATTTAAACCTTTATTCATTAATTTTTGCTTTAGCAAATATTACAGTGCAAATATTTGTAATTTTGAGTAAGGTTGTATAAATATTAGCCAAATAAAACTGTGGAGCTGTGGGTGTTTTATAATACTGACTTTTGTATCGCCACCACTAACGAGTCGGCTGTGTCTACCTATTTGGATTGTGCAGGAGAGGAAACCAGGTCCGCGGTAAGTTTTCTATTACGATCAAGCGCTCGCTAAAAACGGCAGCATGAACAAACACATTAAAGATATACACGATGGAAACGTTGTAAAAGTTATGTGCACTTATAAAATTAAAGGAGCATATAAAATTCTATAATCGTATTTGTTTAAACCGGGCCACTTACACAGTGAATATTATTTTGCAGCACTTTTAGAGGTGTGCTTTGTTTGCCCTATTTCTGCGAAACGAGATACTACATTACACACACAACTTACTATTATTTTACAGGTCGTCTGACTAATAAGGAAGGAGCAGCGGTAAGCCTTCCCTATGTTACAATATGCAGACTGTAAATGTTAGCTAATTCCTCGACGTAATTAAGTATGAAGTTAGGGTAGGACGTGTTATACGAATTCTATCACATATGAGACTTGACAAAAGATCTTTTATTTGAAACGTTTTCAATTGGCGCAGAAACCTGAAACCACACTATTGGCAAAGACAAAGAAGCGACAGGTAAGTCATTGTCACGTCCTCTCCTTTATTTATCAAAGACAACTCCATAGCTAGTTTTCTCTAAAGCGTTCAGGCGCAGTGCATTTCACGAGTCTTGTTCTCATGCTCATCCACAGGAAAGAGCATCGCACTTGTCAGGAAAAAAGTCGATACACGCAGCGGAGGCTAACATGCTACATACTTAGCTCGTTCAATAAATTCGCCAATTCGCCACCTAACTGCGCTCGCCAAAATGTGCAACTACCAATCTTTGTTGTGCTCAAATTTAGCTTTACCTATGCAAACCTGTCATATTTTAATTTGGATGCCCACACCTACCCTTAACTGTACACAGTTGGTGTCTTTGATTCCCAGTGCCATCGATCCACACCAATCGATTCTCATGCACCCAATTCATGAAATCTCTTAATTTCATTACAACCTAAATCTAAATAAATTCACAACAATTTTTTAATTGGAATATTCTAATTCATCTAATAAACTCGAGTGACCAAAAAATTGACAATGTGCGCCAATTCCATCATGGCCATGAATACATATAAAGTGTTATTGTAAATTTCTTGAAAATTAAAACGTTATAAAAGCGAAATCAAGCTGATTTTTTAATTTGTTTGACAAATTGTTGGATATGTTATGTTCTGTTCTTGATGGCTAATTTTCTGCCTTGAGAAAGGGAACATAACCACCAGGCCACTATTTCATAGAACTTGTACCTGTAACAAGTCCAAAACTTGTCGGTCTCGTTGCCTTGATTAGAAGGATAGGAACTTGTATGTGTAATTACAAGTTTACAAGTTAGATGAAATTGGGCCCAGGTCACCTCAATCCGCCACTGAGTGGACTAAGGTTTTCAAAATCTCAGTGGAATTAGCCGACATCTGGCTTTGCTAATTATTACATAACGGAAGCATTAAAAATAATTAGAAAAGTTTTATATTTACAAAATCATATTTGTAGGTACGAAATGAAGTTGTCACAAGACATGTGAGCACTGTTATTTTATTGTAAAAGTTGAAATATATTTCAGTGTGAAACACTAAAACCCTACTTTAGTTCCTAGTAACTGCCATGAAAGTTGTGCTAGACAGAATTCCCGCCAAACTTAGTTCAGGACTGAAGAAAAAGGAAAATCATTTCTAGACTACAATTTTTAAATATTACGTAGCTACTCGAATGGAACATCCACTTACACGTTGATAAACTGTCTGGAGAAACCATGGCACAATGCATCTGCTCAATTTAGTTGCGCACAATGTACACATACTTCTACATCACTGTATTTTTTTAAAAGAAAAGGATCATCGGAGTGAAAGGCGAAAAGATTCAAGTGCCACTAAGATCCACCATATTGCAATTTAAAATTGTACATTTATAGAAAAGCTGAGCTTGCTGTTTCTGTAATATTTCAAAGAATGCGTGTGACAGTATTTCTCCTTATAACACTCGGGGAAAGACAAATGTGCATTCACCGTGAATAGAATAGAAATGGGCTTTGAAAGTTCGCTTTTTCGTGTCATTACGTTTTAATCTGGCGATTGCTCCAAAATGTAGAAACAGTAAATATTCCAGCACCCAACCGATATTATAAATGGGAGAAAGGGTTGCGAAAGCAATTGCTTCAAGATTTGAACCAGTGACTGAGCACGAAGAAGGACAACTTTAATATTATACGATCTTATCTCTAGTTTATGCCGTGTTTATAATCATGTGTAACAAACTGTCGTATAACCAGCCACTAAACATACCCCGCTTACCTTTTGTTTCTCCGTTTCACCCAACTACAGAATTTCCTAAACTTGTACCTCACTTTATCATTGCTTATAAAAGTTCCAACTTTCCAAAGTATGTCTTGACATACTTTCCTCTCATTGTTGCATATATTATACACTAATAAAATAGGACGGCGACGCTAGAGAAAAGGAAGCGAATGTGAAGAACCAACTGCACTCATGAGTGTGTAATGCATCTCATTGAATGAGTGTGTATTTAATGCAGGCGTGGAGAAGCAACGGCCAAATTACTACTTCATAGACAAGAGGGATGAGACAGCGAGAAAGACGGGAGACCTGCAGCCTGTGAATTACAAACTCTCACTTCGAGGCCTTCAAGTGAAAATATACATAAAAAAGTTGTGCATTTAGGCAGAGAGTATGGACAAGGAGTAATCTGTACACGACAGAAGAGAGATGTGCGAGTATAGAGTCGCACACAGAAGATGATACTATTATTAGTAGACAGGATAGGGCCCAGCGAGTTTACAATATTGCACAGCTGGGATTTGCTTTCACCTTGCAATAATTTGAGCCGCAGATGCTGCTGCACTCATCATAGTTCAGCTTCAGCTGACTCTTCTTCCGATGTATAAGTTAAGTAAGAGCCTTCGCATTAGCCAGAATTGATAAAAATTGTCTTTTTTTAGCGTGACCGATATTCGGAACTAATGGAGCCGTCTTGCTGCTCCTACCATCCTTTTAGAAGCCTGCAACCGCTCAATGGATCCCTGCTGTCAGGCTGCACACGTACTGTGAGAAAATGTTACACTCTCTTCTTTATAAACTAACATTATGTGCAAATTGCAATCTCAGGTCATGTACATACATCAGTGTTAATATGAATTCTATGTCACTTTCATCAATTCATTCCGAAGAACGTAATGATATTTAATAATTGTAGGAAATGACATTTGTGTCGTGCTTCTATGGATGAAAGCAAAAAATGTGAAGAAATCTGTTCAGGAAAGAGTCCACTTAAATTGAACATGTTTCTACAAAGAGCAGTTGTTCTAACAAATTGGCGTTTAGGTGGCTGCGAGACTGTGAGACTGCGGTGGGTGTTTACAGGTAAATGTCTGTCGGTAATTTCGAATTTGAATTCGTACTGTACTACTAACACGTAGTCGATTGACTGTGAACTCATGCAAATATCTGAGGGTTAAAAGGTCAATCAATACTCTAATTGAGCATGATTTGCACTATTTGTCTATCACCTCACACGCAATGTTTAAACGCTATCGGTAGATACACATGCACGGTGATTAATTTATATATGAACTATTTCCTGACGCCATGACTCGTATTTCTGCAAATGAGTTTCACTGTAGTAATTTACCTTATTATCATAAATTCCTTTCCCATTGAAAGTGAACCAATTCGACTTTACCGTACATATTCAAAGGATAGGCTGTCTGGGACTGCTTTTGCCAATTTTTTATTTGCAGCTCTAATGCGAGAAGGAGAAGGGAGCTGATTGTTCGGCTGCTTCCAAAACTGACAGTTTCATCCATGTTCTTTACTGTGTCTTAGTCTTCCGCTCATTTCATTTGCATTCCTGTTAATCTGCCTCAGGGAAAATTTGACAGAATTTGTCGAACAACATGCTCCATTTTGAACGCATTTTCTTTGCAAAATATTCTAATGAAAGCAAGTAAGATGAATGGTTGTTTTCATCGAAAATAAGTTGTAATGGATTGAAGTTAAGTAATTACTTTTATCAAATGAAATGTATTGATTGCAAGGAATATTAAAAATTCCTAATATTTCAAATTTAGGTGTGTTGTTTTCCAAAATCTGGTAAAATAACGGTACATTAAAGATAAATCTGTCATACCGTGATTCGACTTTTTTATACACCACTTTACATAACTAATGGAAAAACAAGCTTGGCCTACATTAGCGTGATGCAGAATCAGCATCCCGGTATGATAATTTGTCAAATTTAGTTACAGTTAATTAATAATAAGGCGTTTGAAAATTTAATGTTTAAGCTATTTAGTTTTTAAACATATGGTTTACACTTCTCACTTGTTTGTCTTTGTTTGTGTCACCACAGCTTGAGCAGCGCTCACTGCAGTAAATGAAATGTCGCAAGAATTGTCATTATAATCCAGAGAAGTGTGGTGAAAGTAAGCCAAATGGAAATAACACCGGGGAATGAGGTGTTCCATAATTAGAAGATACTGACTGACAATGAGATACCAAATTGCGTCGCATCAATTCACAATTAAATTAGAAAACATTTTGTTTTTCACAGAAAAGTTGATATAGATATTATATGAACTAGGATAGCCTAGTCTGAACTAATGAGCAGTGGATTTTTTAAAGAGATTTCTAGGAAAGCAGTCAATTAGAAAAGATAAAAGAAGAACTTTTGGTAATGAGAGTGCGACAAGCCAACATGCGTATAAAAACACTTTTTATTCTTTCATTTTAAAAGAGCGTTCGGTCATTTGGTGGAAATTATTTCGAATTAAATACTTCTTTCTCTTTAGTTTTAGCTGGGCACAGTAATAAATACTCTGCATTTCCGTGCTATGTATATGCATGTTCCTAACGGTGTGGGATTCGTTCATGTTTGTGTGTGTTCAAAGTAGCATGCTACATTTCCCTTCCCTCATCGTGCACTCAAACGAGCACAATGACACTCACTATCACCCAAGTCAAATTATCTGCCCGTCCTACTTCTACTTACCTTACCTACACGTACTTCAGATGGAAATAATGTAAAATTGTCATACTATGTGCTAGCAGACTACCAAGAATACTTCACTTTAATACAGACTTAACGCTGAGGGCACGCTTTTTAAAAATATTTTAGCCTCCATACGTACTTGAAATCATAATAAAACCTAGCGTCACATTTAAAAATAATTATATACGTAATTTGTATATATGTTCACTCTAGGATTTCTACATCTTATTGTTAGACCTCCATCATGTATTTTATTATTATCTAGCATTATGCCGTATAATTTTGCATTGCCTAACCCGTGAACTGTGTACAAACATATTGCTCGTTACGCATTCTTTAACTTTAGTAAGACCACCGCATTTTTATTTAAAAACAGTCTTGTACACAAAATAATGTACCCGAAAGACACAGATATTATAATGAAAACGTATTTGTGGGATACAAGGTTGTATTTAAACTACGATAGTAATATTTGCGCACTAACTTTGTTGCATTAAAATGTTAGCATTCCTCTCCATGCCATTTATTCGTCCGAGGCCAGTTTCATCCACCTTTTAGTAAAATTTCTTGATCGATATCATTTTGGATACGGTTTTATTCCTTTTTAATTGAAAAGCCTTAAGATGCACACGCAATCATTCAAGTTGATTAATAGAAAACGTGAATTCGGTAGAATTCTCAGCGGTAATCGCTTCCAAAGTGCTTGTTAGCATTACTATGATTGAACTGCCATATCGAAAGTCTTCTAAAAGGGTAGATTCCTGCTGACTGCATGTCATCAATAAGTGAAATGATAACGTGAAGAGATAGTTCCATGTTAGGTAGGTAGTCCCGTTGGTTTAATAGAAACTTGCTATCCGTTTGTACATAATTGAAGCAAATAAACAATCCTTTACCATGTAGACACTCTGTTGTGGATCCCGAGGAGCACAGAGTACTCTAAAAAGTTCGACAGTAAACTTATCCAACTGTCTTTGAAGTACATACATATTCAATTGAGTAGTCCCAATTAGATAGGATCCAAATGGTAAGATATAATTTAAGCCTAAAAGTCGTTTGGAACTGACTGACTGAGTGTTTCTACAACAAATCGTTTCGGTGCAACTGCGAAATAACATTTATACCAATATATTCCCATCTGTTATATGGTTCGAATGCTGCTACACACATTACCATATACACGAGTAATGATTTCAGAGAAAAGGGAACCTCAAACGAACCAAATGAAGTCGCGGATAACCTAAGACCAAACCAGGAACCGCTTTTGCCCCAAAACAGAAAACAGGTCGGTTTTCGCCTTCCCTAATAGAGCATCTTTTAAACCTCATTTTCCCCTTGCAGTAGTCTGACTGTTTGCAAGTTCCAATTGGTATGTAATGATGATAACTACGAGTAGTTTAGAAAGGCTGTAAAAGATTATAAACCCATCCATTCATGATTCTAAAGCACAATCCATTATTACCTCTCCTTTTCCTTCGGAGTCAGAACCCAAAACCATTCCCTCCTACTAACTGCTCTCCTTCTCATTACCACTTTGCCTTTATCAGCGGATTCAACTGTGGACTTAAGCCACCGTAGGCGCCTACAACACCCATGGATATAAGAATTTAAAAGCCTAACTAGGTAATGAGTGCATATATTCGTAAATACATACTTTGATCTTGTAGATAAAATCTTCACAATCCACAAGTGTACCATTCACGGATAGACTGCAAAAAGCCGCATAATTATGATTGTGCCAAAAGTAGTGGGCCCGTCGATCCATTAATACGATAGGAACTAGATGCCCGCAAATTTGACGAAATACTAGTTTGACGTGCTTCTCATGTCTGCAGAAAGTTCACGAACGCCACCACAGCCCACTAGCCTGCTGCCTGCCTTCTCAAATAACAGTACACCAGAGGTGGCGTACGTATTTTCACCGCTGTTGTTGCAGACAATGTGTGCTCACTGTATTTACCAGCAAACGTATATGCCAGAGACGTACAAATACGTATGTTGGGGAACGAAGCATGTTTCTTAACTCTATTGGAACGTAACAGGCACAAACACTAATAATGGAGTGCAAAGAGAAGTGGATCGTGCCTAATCGTATTTCCAAGTGCTCTGAGCTACAAATGCGCATCCGTGTTTTAATTTAGCACATCAAAAGAAGAATTAAAGGATTACATACTATTTCTCTTATCAAGAATTATTTTATGAAGATATTACCACCCAAAAGAAACTATCTTCCAACAAAAGTGCACGTACACATGCTTTTCCTCCCAGAAGTACGGATAGACTCTCCGGTACATTCTAAATGGAAATACACTTATCTGGCTTTATTTACTAACCATGGTAAGCCATAGAGGAATGTTTCTAATTACCTAATACATATATGTATTAGGTACACTCTAAGTATATAGGTGTATACATTTACACTATCTATATTATATATCCAGAACTTGTCAGTTATGGATAGAGGTGGTTCAGAGGTGGTATTGTTGGTGCACAGGTATGAACTATGTACTATTTGTATCTGTGGATTTGTGGCCACGTTAAATAAAATAACTTACGCTAGGGAAGTGGAAGGGTTTAAGTTTGACAAAGTGGCACCGTGTTTAGAAGACGTGGTGGAAACGAGGACAAGACATATCACGACAAATTATACAAATTTTTAATGAAGACACAACGTTGAATTTACCCAAGACTTGTACGTGGACGAGGACATGGAAGATGTCGTAGAGTGGCTGAGAATAAGTCATCAAAATATGGGCGCGGGCTTAGTGCTTGCATATATAGGAATGCTATAGGTGGAACGACGCAGCCCAGTTGTCCCATTACAGTTGATGAAACATAGTTACTTAGGCATACTGCTAAATGGACTAACCAACGCCAGAAAATAGAAAGCATGCACATTCATTTTCATGTCACAAATAGAAATTGGACATGAAGTGAGATGAGCTACTAGGTAAGGCAAGCAAGGTTCCGTGATTATAAAAACACCAGTCACTCCTCCTATTATATAGCTTGATATATGAGGGCAGGCACTATAATATGTACACACACTAGAGCAGCTATTCTGTATGTAGGTACCAGTGGGGAAAGATTAGTTTCGTTGCAGTAGAAATAGCAGACTGACGACCACAGAAAGAAATGCAACATTCACGATTCTAAAGATAACAGAATGTGATGAAAGTCTTGCAGTGAGAGTGTGACATGAGGTTTTACCACTAACAGTATGATTACAAGACCGAAAAAGCATACAAATAATATATCGTGCTATTGAATTAACTATAGGCATAGCGTTAGGTGAAAATTTAAAATGCTGAGCAGACTCCACACTCACTTCAACGGCCACCGCAGATAGAATCAGGCCACCACACACACACACACATACAGAGATAGGGGAAAGAGAGCCTGCAGCGGCTTTGTCCTGAAACCAGACCACCACTGGCCCAGCTACGTGGTCATGGCTGGCTAAGTACCTAAAATTTTGTTATTATGTAAATGCTTACCTTGAAATTCTCATTTCTACTCTGGAGCACAATGCAGCAGTGTGTACATTCACAAATTGGGTGTGTTTTGGCGCGTCTAGCGGCACAACAAACCCGAAACAGACCTCTCTCTCTCTCTCTCTCTCTCTCTCCAAGCCACCATTAATGCTATTTACATAGCTTTTGATCTTTGTGGCAACGCTTTTTAAAATTAATCATATCTGAT
>JABASC010004254.1:0-12192 GCA_019776185.1 Plutomurus gul | reverse complement strand
ACATACTCAGGGTATGTGTATTACACGTTACACGTGAGGTGAAGCAACTAACTACATGGATAAATACGAAATCAAGTTTATTGGTAGTGCTGAGAGTGTAGGTTGGTGAGTTGTTAGAGTCAAGGCAGTTGAGAGTGTGTGTGGAATTGACATGCTCGTAATATAGCAGGTTCTTGTACTTACCTTCGTTTGGCAAAAACAAAAGAAGGTGCAAGCAAACCTGAGATGAGCGTAAATAAAAATTCGGTTGTCTACCCTGTTGGCGATTCCTAACCTTGCCTCCTTATCGCTGCTGCTTGCTACATTTCTACATTATATGGATGGGTAAAGATGTTGATTGCGTACGTTCACAACACTGTTCACTCGATTCCAGTAAGGAAACCTGTCCTAGATTGACAGAGTTGCAATTAACTGCCTTTAAACTTTTACTTGCACGTTCGATCTTCAAACGACGATTTAAAAACTTTCTTCCATTATACGAACTAGAAAGTCGTCAAATGTACTTCACATTCATTCATCGCTCACAATAGATGCAGACTGCAGATATTTGATATACATACGCGTATGAAGAAGTAACCCATTCATGTATTCATCAGAGGTTGGCATTAGAAAGATCAGGATGCAGAAAAAATGTACATTGCCAGAAGAGGGTAGAAGGGATCGATTGCAGGGACAGAGCAATCCTAAACAGTTTAATTCACCTTAATTATTCTGATCGTCTATTAACTTGATTTTACCACACGCAAATTGAGCTTTTCTGTGATCTGTGTCTGCTTTTATTATATAATATATAAGGCCAGCGTAATATGGAAGAAATTTGATTAGACACAAGTAAATATGGAGCATTGGCAGAAAAAACTATGCATAATTCAAAGAATCTTTATATGAATGATTAATCCTATAATTGTGGTTAATTGAATAGTGGTACATATCACGTGTTGGTATTCGCCTTCTGTTCATAAGAATTCCTTCATAATAAATTATTGAATTCCTGTGTAATCTTTTCCCCCGGATTCCTTCTGAATAAATGACTGATTTTCTTATCATGCAATATGCTAATACAAATTCTTTAATGTAAATTAGCAGTTTTGTAGGAATCCCATATTAAGAATTCCAAGCCATCCCTAAATGCTTTCGATTTCATCCAGCGTAGAAGTTGCATAGTTGCATAGTACACGGTATTTATTAGGTAGGGCATATTCTACAATCATTCACCTTTTTGCCTGTGTGCAAATATTTATAGGAGAGTGCAATCGGGCATCCGTGCTGCTGAATTAGCATACAAATTATGAGTTTGCATCATCCGCAATTGCATCATCCGCAACATCACATCACTCTCGTATGACTCCGAATGCAACACATTTCAGAACAACATTTTTCTTTGTGAGAAGACTTTAGAATCACAATATGGATTTTGGGTTGCCTAATCCAATATTCCAATGAGGTATGCATTTAAAATAGAAATATAATTATAAATTCTTATTCAGCACACTTCGATGGAGTGACGACTTGCGCTTAAATACCATTACACGAATGCTTTTTTTTGTCCTATACACAACAATGTATGTATTCGAATTCCCCTGTAGTATTCGTTTTGGGCACTCATCTATATATGAGGCACAGTGGGCTAGTGGGCAATACACTTTCAGGAATGCTTTACCAGCATTGCAAGGTAACAGCTTTAGAAAATTTAATAAAAGTCTTGAAATGTCGCATACAGTAGAACAGCCTTATATTAGATAGATGTCTATGCATACAGTAGAAGTACACCTGCCTCCAAACACACTAGACTGCAATACAAAAATAGTAAAGACATAAGGTACAATTGTTAGCGTATGCAACAAGGAAATCGCTCAGGTTGAATATGAACCGGTGTAAATAATGGGCTAGGAAGGATGAAATTTTCTGCATCGAGTTGAAATGAATAAATTGTTACAAAAAAATCAATTTGCAGATTGCAGAACAGGCAAACAAAGTTTTATAACGAAAGAGACACCTTGGTACATAAGATGAAATAATCCTTTCGAAACCGCGACATTTGAAGTGTTATACAAAGTTCTCGACACGTGCTAATACTAGAATTCTTTGGATAAACACTGATGTTTCCAATTAAGTAACTTGTGGCAATTAATTAATTATTTTTTGCACTTTCTTTGCTTTTGTACTCGAGTACATGGTAAAAAGGAGAAATAATTTGTAATTTGTGATTAAACTTTTAGTTATGGAGTGTGAAGAGCCGTTAGAAGTATTTGGTGGATACAAGCGTGAAAAAATATTTACTTCCCTCCCCGTCATTTGATCCCCCACAAAAACCAATTGAAGCAATTCAAAAGCATCCTCGGAGACGAGATCCAAATAAACATTCCTTCCCTCACAGCCAATCAGCCGAGAGTAGTAGGAATCAAAACGGTGATGTGGTGCAGTCGCAACCCCAAGAAGGCGATTACCATCACCGAAATAATGCAAATTATCATCAACAGCGTAATTCATTTAGTGGAAGAGGATTCAGATTCGCAGCTCCATATCAGAGGAATGTTGACTCCCGTCCACCACAATTTCCACAACATTTTAATGGAAATCAATATAGACCGAATCAAGGTAATTTTCGTGGACAACGCCATTTCGGAAGAGGTGGGTTTTCAAGACCACCTTATGATCATGCTCAAAATGGAAGTCATGGTAGATATAATAATCAAAACTCAAGATTTAGGCAGGGGGGAAACAATCACAATGGTAATCAATATCAACCAGAACATAGTCAACAAAGTCCATGGATGACATCTGAACTTTTAGCCATGATTCAAGAGAAAAACAAAGTTCAAAGTGATGCTATGGTGTCTCAAAATCCAGATACATTTCGTATGCTTAAAGCTCTGAGAGGGAGATTAAATATTGCAATTAATGATGCCAAGCACTTATATAATGAGGTTTGTTTCTTTTCTTGCAAAACATTAGCTAACATCTATACAAATTTAACAAGGAAACAATCGGTGTAATTTTTCATACAGAAATTGAAAGAAGCAAACATATTGAAAGCTCAGGGAAAAAAGGCAGCTCTCTACTGCGACCCTTGTGATCGAGCTTTTCCGGATGAAAATACGTTCAAAGAGCACAAGGATGAACACATGACTTGCAAGTATGTTGATTTCCAAAATTGTTAGTTAACTCAAGTCGGCCTTCACTAAAAGGGGTTGTCCAGTGGCTTTGAGTATAAATAAATTAATTTATATGTAAATATAAGGCAATTACATATTATTCATAATGGCATGTAAAATGCAAATTAGTGTTTTGATATATGATTTCCCCTTCTTAAATGTAATGGGAAATCATATCAACGACACTGATGCAAATAAGACTACTTTCTCAGATTTAACATAATATAGATTTGTAATAATTTCTCAAATTTTCTAGGTTGGATGGTTGCACATTCACAGCTCATCCAAAAATTATTTTAAAGCATATTCAAATGCAGCACTCTAACAACCTTTACTTTCGTGTAAAAGGACATGATTCTCCAGAAGAAATTAAGAAGTGGATTGACGAAAGAAAAAGTAAATTTCCCACCTCAGAAAACGTTGAAAAGAAGAAAGCGGAACGTATAGAAAGGCAACAACGAGGGGAAATAATGGGAACAGGCACCGACAACAGGAACAGGAGAAATAAATTCCGGCTTGATCCGAAAAACGAATCTAGAAATAATTCCTTCAATCGCCCGGACTATAAACATAAGAAAAAGCGAAACTTTAAACGTTCTGTAGAAAATGGGGAAAGCGTAATTTCCTCCACTAATGTTTCTGCTGTTATTTCGTTAGAAAATTTCTACAGCAGTGTAGTGGTGTCTGAGAATGGAGATTTAATCGGAAAAACTAAAGTGAGATGGATGAATGGTAAATTTAAAGAAGATTTGTCTTCTGATTCAGAATGCAGTGATGAAAATTTAGAAATTACTGACGATGAAGATGAAAATATATTCTCCAATGTTAATCTGAATCGGTCGGTTTCCGAGAGATGTGATTCAGGTGTTACTGCTATATTCAGTCCTCCATTTGATACGGCTCTTCAAGAAATCTGTTCCTCTGTTGTTGGTGTGGAGAGTTCGACTGGGAAAAATCCCGGACTGTTGGGTTTAGTTTCTTATGGTTCGGACTCCGATACAAACGGTACGAGGCAACTAATTTTTTCCTAGACACAGCTTTAATATTCATTTTATTTCTAAAATATTTTTGTGGTTAAATAGAAGAGAATAATACTGACGAGAAGGCATTGCCAAAGCCAGATTTATTGTTTGCACCTGTTAGCAATACAAGTCCGAAAATTACGCATCAAACAACACACTTGCTTAATGATGCGCCCGCTGCCTCTTCTAAACTTTCAAAAAAATCTGCAGGAAAATCAAAATCTTGCAATCTTGCAACAAAACCTCCAATGAGAAACAATATACAAACAATGGTTCAGAAGTATAAACAAAAGCGAAAAATAAATGTTGTGGGATCTGCTGTAAAAATTCTTAAGAAAACGAAAACACTTGACTACAAAAGAAAAGAGAAGCCGATTTCTTCCGATGACAATGTGGACCAACAAATGGATCAAATGGGTGACCCCGGAGTCTTTGTTAAAGAAAAGAAGTTTGTTATTATCGAAGTAGAGGAATCATCTAATAAACCTCCAATAAGTAACACGGAAAATAATGAGAAAAATTCACATTTCAAATCACAGTCTTGTTCGGGGTTCCCTGGAAAACGGGGCCCACGAAATTCGCAGTATGCAAGAAATCCTAACATGCCTTCAAGGAGAAGAATTACTTTTCTAGAAAGGGTAAATACCTATTCCCATGGGTTATTATGTTCTCTTTAATTTTCCTGATTGTGTGTTGCTGGTATTACAATTGGCAACAAAGCCAATGCTTGTAGAGTTGAAAAAATTAGATATGTTACACACATCTAACATGATATAACACAGTACATAAATATACTGTTAGCATACTGTGTTAATTACAGTCCTCTTCCATTCAACTCTAGATGACTAGATGGTTCCAAATCCCGAAGGACCTCTGGCACGAAATGAAACAAATGGTTAATGGATTTATAATTTTGCTGTAATTCGGTTCTACCGTCTAAAAACTTTGAATCTAGATTTAGATGGGAACGAACATTTAAATTCTTCATTTTATAGTTCATATATTCAGTATGGTTCAATTGACGACAAAATTACATTTGCAAAGCAATTTTTGTAATCCGTTGCGCGGTAATTCATTGTCACTATGAACTGCTAATCCATCCAACATGTTAGTGCAAAAAATCAAATAATTTGATTAGAAGTGTTTCTGTGAATCATTGGTTTTAACTTCTTTTGAATCTCGTATACTTTTTGACGAGGAGTATATTATGGTAATTTCATGGTACGTATGAGACCAATACTGCCCCACACCCCCATTGATATACATAGACTACATTGATAAATATATTTAATAATAAAGGACAATCGGTAGTTCACTTGGCCACCAAATTTGGGTGGGCCCTGCGTCCAAAACAAAGGCTAACTAAGAATATTTATATTTGCTTAATAGCTTCTGAAGGACGAAATCAACAAGGAGCGGAACTATATACTCCAAGCCTGTCGGTACATAGTGGAGAATAATTTCTTTGACGATCCTCCTACATCTAATGGCTCAACATTGAATGGCTGTCATGATGAGGTGTGATAGTTCACTTTAAAAAATAAAAATGAAGTCTAATTTTGTTTTAATTCAGTTTTACGAGCTATTAAACATGTAATTTAGTTAAACTCTTTCTACTAAATATGTTTGGTTATGTGTTTACGATATAATTTCAATTTGTTTGCTGTAAGAATTATCAATAAATGGTATGTTCACTAATTTGTCGCAACTACAAACACATTACCCTTGATTTAAATACTTTGTATCTTACAATGGATCGGTGCAATTGTTGCAACATTCCAGAGAAATCAGTATTTAACGGTTGATTGTTTAAGACCACTAACAAATTTATCACCGCTAATAAATCGCACGTAATTCCAGTGTTTTGAATTCGTGTATCCATTATTGACTTTGGCAAAAAGTTGCTAATTAGCATACGGCACAATAGGTAAGTGCCACAGTAACCCATAAGCAAGCTCCTTGCAATTTTCGACTCACAATATGAAGAATATAATCTGTACACTGAAGTCTGCAATATACGTGCGCATAGGAATGGATATTTGTGTTCAAAGTGGTTTTGCAGCAAGCTGTCTGTGTCTACCATATTATATGCCGTTGAAGTGTTGCTCCATTGATGCATTTATATTCACGATGGGTTATTACATGGAAATTATTTTCTTTGGTAAGTAATTGGTCAACTAATGTAAGTTTCCACATAATTCAGGAAGATTGCAATAAGCGTTTAGCGAGTGGCTGTAACACCATGACATGTACCTTTGATTTCCCAAGTAAAATATATCTTTCAAATTCATTGAAGATTTTTCTTAAAATTTCATCACACAAAACCACTATATGCACTTGATAAACATGTATCAGATAGCAGGAACAGCCAAGGGGTTCTTGGTTACACAGTTATTCGTTTACGTTGTGTAATGTGTAACTCAATTGAATTCACCTCTCTCTCATTTAGCAGTTGTTAATAAATTGTAGAGAATGTTACATGGGTTGCGTGACCGTTGAACAGTCGAGCGATGCATTACATGCAAATGTGTGAGAGAACTCTCCTCAGACCCATTTATGAAAATCGGTAACAGTTGATTGTGCATTGGACAGGACAGGACTACACAATTCGCGTTCTGAGAACTTTTGGGTCTGAATTTGTGATGAATTCATTCACACACAGTGACACGAATCCAATTGTTTAATTAATAATTGTCCCTGGATTTACAATAGTTATTTAACCATGACTTTTTTAATTATATAATTTATCAGTGAGCATCAATTATTTTCAAGAACATGTGACTCCGTTGGCGTCATCCTGTGTACTGTATCCTCGATTAGTAACAATCGCAAAAATATCTATTGGTATATTGCTTTAGTCCTATGGTAATGTGCATAAGTGAATCGTCGTTTTCATTGTCTCCGCTTGCATTGCTTGTCAAAAGAATAGATTACTAAATGTCCACTTCAAGAGACGACAATGTCCTTACTGTATCAAAATATCCTAGGTGTACTGGACCGAATTATCCTTTCCCCGTTTCCTACGGGTCTACTAGCGGTTCTAACAGCGAATATACCTGTGATTGTGTTTTTACTTGCCAGTGGCAGATTTTCTACAGATTTCATGATTAATCGGTTGTTGCAATCTCAAGAGAGCGAAGTGTTCGATTTTATTGTGGGTAAAGTGAATTATTAGCATTAGAAAGAATCCTTTTGTCAGTCTGTATTTCATAAAATTTTATTGATTTGATTTGGTTATTATTATGAAGCACCTAAAGAAAATTTTCTTGTGATACATGAGCAGTTGGTGGAGGAAGTAGTGGTTCTGTTGTGGCAAACAGATTGTCGGCCAAATACAGGTATCCTATCTCCTAAAGATATCGCCAGCATCATTGCACAGCTTACTAAACCCAATAACACAAACTTCAGTTTATTTTCCGCCTATACGAGTTCACCACACACGATGACAACATTATTATGATAACCTTGACCCCAAAGTTAATCAATTCATTATTTCATTATTAGGACACTGCTTATTGAAGCTGGAGGAGATCCTCACATCCTATCTTCAATTCCAACGGTTGCACTCACCACCTTAAATCTTCCACTTATCGATTGGGCGTATAAAAGTGTGCCACAAGAGAAGTCTTGTTTTGCTTTAAAAAACAACGTAATTAAACTATAAAGCATGTAATAAAAATTAGCTGTAATTGTAACCTATTGTGCAATTCACTGCTGCCGCGGAGAGGAACGAACGAGTTTGGATTAGTATGTTAAATCCCATCACCGTTATTAAAACCAGACGTTTCATCCCCCTTTTCGTTCTTTTGTGCATGCTTATGCACTATAAGCAAAGACACATGCACGGAATATTTGTGCACTATCAACCTTGTACCTAAATATTGTATTTATTGAATTACATTTATTGAATTGAGGTACTCTAAATTACAAGTACTACCATAAAGTTCATTTTAATAGAATTATGAAACTTGTAATGTAAATTGTTAACATAGGTTAGCCAAATTCCCAGGGGAAAGGCACTTGGAGGTTCCAGTATTCAGGTAAATTTTTGTTAAAAGTGGTAATTCATGTATGAGGTTCCAGTATTCAGGTAAATTTTTGTTACAAGTGGTAATTCATGTATCGTTCGCAATCTGTGTATGAGCTATTTCGTGAATACCTTCACAGCAAATGGAACCCCCCCTTTACTGTCCACAGAATACTATAATAAAGTAAGTAATCACAGATTCCATATGTACCGTTTAAGATTTCGGTGTATTGTACCTATACAATATTACAATATAATTCAATATAAATAGTACAAGTAAACCACTTTTAGATACAGTAATAGATATTTCGTTGTCGTCAACCTTTGTCGCAGTTTGCAAACTCGAAATCCTCGAAGTATCTTTTTACGCATAGATTGCTCACGAGATACAATGTTGCTCCATACTAATAGAATTATTCCTAAAATATACCTATCCCATTGTTGTGTACACATGTATTTATTTTATAGAATATTATGATGTACATGCGAGGACATTCAAATGATTACAACCACTGGGCAAATGTAACAAATAATGCTGAATGGTCGTACGAAAATCTCTTACCCTTCTTTATGAAACTAGAGGATTATCACGGACATCATCCTCACAATGGTTTAATCGTAACAAATATCTCGACTCTCGATGCCATTTATTAAGCATGCCCAATGAAGAAAAATAGCGTGTAATTTCCGAGTATCAGTATGTTCTTGATATTATCATAGGATTTCATGGGAAAGGGGGAAATATTCATGTTGAGCAACTCAGATTTGCTCCTGGATTAGAGTATTGGTTAAAAGCAGGAGAAGAGCTTGGCTATAAGGTTCATGATCCGAATTCTTACCAACAAGAAGGTAATTATAAATTCTCATTATATTTGTAAATTGCGAAATGAATTCTGACTTTCATGAATGTTTCAGGATTTTTCCCAATGGACGTAACTATGAAAATGGGATCTAGGTTCAGTACTTACGATGGATATATAAAGCCACTTTTAAATAGAGGCCATCTTGTGATTTATAGATATTCTCAAGCAGTAAAAGTGAGAAAAATAATTTTTGCTTCGAATTGTCCTTTAGCGTACAAGAGTTAGAGACATGAATTAGAATTTATATGTATGGAAACAGATACATCTGGACCGACAGAGGCGGGCCTATGGACTAACCTACCGTCGACATGGGCAATTAAAATTTGCACGGGCCACAAATGAAATTATTATTAGTGCTGGAGCAATAGATAGTCCAAAACTACTCCTTCTATCCGGTATAGGTCCTAAGAACCATCTTGATTCCATCGGAGTAAGTTACCAAGTACTAATAATTGCACTTTTAAATGCAGATTTATAGATTTATTTATTAATATAAACAGATAAAATCTCGAGTGAATTTACCAGTGGGAGAAAATCTTCAAGACCACATTTTTACAACTTTAGGTCCCATAACTTTGGAAAAACCAGTCTCATTCCTTTTGGATAGAGATACAAATTTAAAAACGGTCTACGATTACTTTGTAAATGGATCTGGTGAGTATCTGTAGCATTCACTAGAATTCCTTTACTCACCTTAAGTTGAGTAAAGGAATGAAGTTAAGGATATGAGTAAAGATACGAATGACAACTATTTAATTTATGAATAATTAAATATTCATTAATTAAATATATAGTTGTAATACTTTTCGTATATATGTACTTTTGGTAAAATATTTCAATTCTTTTCTCTCCTGAGCAATTTTCTTTTTGCACAGGTGGATTGGTATCGATAGCAGGAATTAACGGAGGATCATTATATTCCACTTCAGTTGTTCCACCAGACGAGAAGAATTGGCCAGATATTTTGCTATTTGGTGTCGGTGTTGGTGTTCATAAGAGCTTTGGAATTGAAACGGATCAAACGTTTGGGTTACGCCCTGGAACTGTGGAACGTTTCTATGGTCCTAGTGTTGGGAAAGATGCCAATTTCGTGTCAGTTAATCTTGCTAGAACAAAGAGTGTGGGACGTATTACCCTGAAAAGTTCTAACCCGTTTGACGCTCCTCTCATAGATCCTAATTACTACAGTCATTCGGATGATGTCAAGTCAATGATTGAAGGTAGACATTTTTTAAATGCCCATTTTCATTTTCTATGTATTTGAGTACAGCCTCGATTTACTCATTGCTGTTACAGCATTAATTGAAAGGCTTAAAATTTCATGTTTACAAAAATCTAATCTTTCGTAAACTTGTAATAATATAGGTATAAAGTTTGCACTTTCTATTTACGAAAACACCACAACATTCAAGAATCTTGGTGCTAAGTTAGCTCCAAATAAATTTCCTGGTTGTGAGCAATTCGAACTCAAAAGTTATGCTTATTGGGAATGCTATATTAAACATTTTACTCTGACGACCTATCACCCCTGCTGTACAAATAAAATGGGTTCAGTCGGAGATGAGACAGCTGTACTTGACTCCGAGTTAAGGTTATAGAGCTGTACAAAAAACGATCTATTCTGACGCTACAAATATTCGTATATTAACTTATTTGATTTTTTCTAGGGTGTTCCATACTACCGGACTTCGAGTGATTGACGCTTCGAGTATGCCATCAATTACAAATGCTAATTTAAATGTGGTAAGAATTTATTTCAAATTCACTTGTAATTCTGTTTGGTTGATGACATCTAATTACACTTTCTGTTTATAATTTTTAGCCGTGCATAATGCTGGGAGAGAAGGTAAGACCTAATGGTTTGTTCTAATGAACTTTTATCAATTCACAAATTACCACCAGAACTATATAGCTGTACTTATTTCACGGATGGTTACTAAACACACTGTGTTTACAATATATTTACGAGAGGCTTGGGGTTTGGAATTTTTTAGCGCAATGCACTCTGCACTTATCAATTGTTATTGTTACTTAACTGAGAAGTTTATTGTTTAAATTGTTTCAGGGGGCAGATTTAATTCTTCGATATTGGGAGAAACATTCAGCATTTAATGACTCATCACTAAACCTCACATTAGAGAACGACAAACACTCGTACAATAGTCTCGAAAATAGCTAAATATTTTTTTGTTTTTGTGAAATCACAAGACTAAGTTAAATCATACACATTACATTTAGTCAAAGTCAAAATTATACTCTTCGGACGAATGCGCCGAAGACACCTTTCTATGAGAAAGTTAAATGAAACTTCAATGACATAAGTAGTAACATCCCGGAAACACAATAAAAGGTTCCTGTATGAATGGGTGCGCTAAGAGATGTGACAATATGTATGAAAATCATTTACAATAAATATTAACTCAAAATCGATTGTTGTATGGATTTATTATGAAGCCCCTTTAAATATTAAAGAAAAATACAATTTCAATGTACATCACCAGTTTAATTGCATTCAAACAGTCATGAAGTCATGATATATTCCCCAAAACAAAACAAAATTGTTGCAACAAATAATTCAGCATAGCATAGTAAAACGATAATAATGAGAACAAAGTATTCAGTCTTAAAATGTGGTGGTTAAACCCTCTTGTCCAAATCCACTTGTTGCAGTTTCCAGTACTGTAATCGATTCTTTGGGGAGCACGTTCTTTCGACAACCTCTTTCTTCGTTGTCATTATCTGGAGACATTTTCTTGTCCTCTTGTTTCTCAGTTGCTTCATACTGTTGTTTAATTCGATAACATCCCATATATTTGGCACTGCTGCAGTACCTTCTCCTGGGTAGTAGGCCGTTACTTTGTTCAAATATTCTTTTCTTGACTCGATTCTGTAGCCATGATAAGTGCTATCCATGGCTGGATCCCATGTCATGGTCCACTGTTGTTCAGGACGTCCTTTGTACGGTGTTGTCACCACTCTGCCCGTCGTCAGGCCCAGAATCCCTTGTTCACCAGCAGTCAGATACAAGCTATTACTTGCACTCTGAATCCGGTACGGAGCCATCAGCTCCATAACTTTAAGGCAGTCCACGTTTGCACTCAGCAATGAGAAAACTGTAAAACCGA
>JABASC010004253.1:0-12194 GCA_019776185.1 Plutomurus gul | reverse complement strand
TGGAAGGAACACTATGGTAAATGGTTTAGATACTGGAAAGGTAAACAAAGGAATTATATCTAGGCATTAGCATTAACAAAACATGTAATAGATTCTAAAAATTCTCATCAAACAAATTCTCCTAGTGAATAGGCAAAAGATTAAAAGATAAATAAATAAAATGACCTCACGTCACCAGCAGTAGTGGAAACATTAGAATGCACTAGAGTTCAATTAGCGAACCTTACTAGATATTAATTTGACTTGCTGAGCATTTTCTGCATAGATTCGTTTATGTAATCACTTTAGTAGTAGTAGTCTCTCTACTGCAAATGTAATTCTTGCGTTTTATAATATCCCCTGGGGAAAGAATAAGTCACTGTGGTTTAACCTGTTATTAATAGTTAGTACAGTCAAAACTCCTTGCTCAGCGACATTGTCTTTATTCACGATCGTGTTGAAGGAGTTGAATCATTTACAAAGGAAGGACAGCATACAATTCGAAGACTCGCACTACATAGACACGGTTGATTTATTTTCGTCTCATCTCTTTTATCATATGATTCTATCTTTGACTAATCCGAAGTATTTAATCATTCTTAATCATCACTGCACTCTGAATGATTTTCTCATAGTTAATTATAGTATAATCTCATCGAGGAAAACATTTTGTTGCCTTTTGTGTCTTATAATCGTATAGAGTACATTACAGTCGCTTATAATTTGTTACTATCTTCATATATGGTATTACGTATGGGAAATCACTATTTTCTGGACAAGACAAGTATACATGGTAGAATTGAGCTTGTGTCTGTATTTTGGCTTGGTTTGGCATTTTGTTGGCACGCAGACCAGATCGGACTCTGGACGCAGTGGACACTTGGGAAGTGATTTGATTGAGATGACAATGGATGTTTTTGGATTTTGTGGATCGAATCGGAAGATTGATAGAAGTACAACTCAGTCAACGCATAGTAGAGATAGAGAGGAGCTTTAGTAGAAGCTAGCCAAGTCTGTGCTCTTCCCAGTCAGATCAGACCATTCAATCATTTCACTTCACTACAATACAAAAAGAAAACAACGAGATCTGGTCAGTTGACATGACATGAATTTGAACAGAGATTGGGATGAATGAAATAGGCCAACAGTTGAAATGAAACAAACACATGCTATATATTCCTCTGAACAATCGAACCGTTGTTTAATCAACTGCTAAAAACAAATTGTTTTAACAATGGGATAAACTTTTTTTTGACAAAATGAATCAACTCTTCTCTCACCTCACCTAACACCTATATGTATATAGGTAAGAAAAATATTTATGTCTTCCTAACTATGTATTCTCACAAAACTGGGACTGGTTTATCGTATGCATTCGATTTTTTTGTAGTAACTAGTACACGTGCAAACAAAAGCTAATTTCCGCTTCAAGTACAATTGACACTATGTTATAACAATTCCATTCGAATTCTCTTGCAAATAATACATGGTGAATGAACAAAGACGAGAGACTACACGCTATACTTAAATATGCAGTACACAAGACAAGAAGAAATTCACTGTAATAATCCAATAAATGAGCTATAATATTAAAGAGAATGAGCCAATTCAAATTCAAGTCACAGTTTAAAGATCTAACGAAATCACAACGCATCACAATCAAATCACCGTCACCGGAAGAAAATAAGGCAGGTCAATCACCTCATATAATAAGGACCACAATCAACAATTTAATACTTTCAACGTAAGGGCAAGCACAAAGAAAACTGAACAAATTAATTCGTCACGTCACATCATCCGACCAGCCCAACCAAACCAACTAACAACCCAAAAGCACTAGAATTCTTTCCCGTCATGGGAAAAGGTCCTTAGCGCTGCTAAAATTAAATAGTACGAGTGAATTAATGTTTCTCCGCGTGGTACTTGTGTCCACAGAGTCCAGCGACAACTTTTCCGGCTCAACGCTAAGAATTACAAACCACAACCAACCAGTCAGCATCAGGTACCACACCATATGACGAACTAGTAGAACACTTTCTATTTTGTTAGACTAAAATATATTTTAAACCAGTCTGTCAGTAAGTAGTCGAATATGTAGGAGCTACTATATTAATAATTACAAATACACTATATACTAAGTATAAGGTTTACTTTATGCCAGAGCAAAGTTACGGATGTTAACCAGAACCGGAACGAACCGCAACCCCCCAACATTTATTAATACTTAAACGTGCAATATAACAACGTACTGTTCTAAAATTGACAGTGTTTACTTAGATGACAGCAGAGATGCACCACGTTACCTCACTCGACTGTTTATATCCTACAATGATTTGCACTGGGGAAAATGCAAGTGAGATTATGTGAGCTTTCAGCTACTTGATTAATTTAAAATATTAAGAAGGAATTGGTAACTGCGACGTGATTAGAGGAACATTGGAATTAGATGGTGTATAGGATTTTAGTATTCATTCGGTATGCATCTATACCCACGGGTATTAATATTGAAACTGATAAAAGTAAAAACTACTGGTAGTAGTAATTCGCTAACTAGGTCTAACGTTTGATCTTGTCATGACCAACTTTAGTGTAACTGTGTAACATTGATATCTATAAAACGGGAGCAGGTACTCGTCCAGTATTGCACTCCAGTTTTCAACTACCAAACCAAGCCAATGGAATTATGACACAACTGGCAGTTAGAGACTAATAAATTTTTCTGCTCTTCTAGTAATCCCTCTTTACGTGGTCGTTTTTCATTTCATTGTTACTAACTAGAGGAGGTTGACTGAGGAAGCTCAACATTATACTTACAAGTTATGAACAATAGGTTTTGAAAGTGACGAGTGACATAAAAACTATCTAAGAACAAAAAGGACACACAACTAAGTGCACTATGCATTACACCTATAACGTGTTGTGTCAATCTGCTCTACTGCACACGTTTTTATGCTACAATAGGATTTCATAAAATGCTAGTACTATATGCATTCAACTATGGAAAATATTCAGCTCATATTACATAAAGAAAATCGTCACTAGTAGGTTTACTCTATACTTTGACATTATACGAAAACCATAGATCAGACAATGGCGTAAGCAATTTCGTTACGTCTAAATACTTTCTCCAAACTGATTGTGAGACTTGCCACGACAAGAGTATCCTTCGTAAAGTTGAGATGAGCTGACTGATTGTTTCCAGTCGTGTCTAATACAACTCGACTCACACTAACGACGCGCCATGAAACCAAACCAAAAGGGGAGAAGACGGGCACGAGAAAAGGGAAAGTTAGTGAAAGTAAAATCCACTGGAGAAGAAGAGGGAACTACCATACACGAGAATCTAGGTCAAAACATCAGACGAAACGCTGTAGCGCTCAAAGTAACACACAAGTCATGCAAGATTAGACCGGCAGCATTAATTAAGAGACAAGAAATGGAAACTTTTCTCTATTTTCTATTTCTTGACACCATCAAGTTATCTCCACATGAGCAGCAGAATGCTTAAATGTATATACATGTATATTGAAAATCGTAAACCTGTATACTTTCAACGTAAACCATTTGCTACCTTCTTAAAGTCTCACATGTGGCGTAAAACATCTGGTAGTCTCTAATATTATTGTAAAATTCTTCTCTGTTCTCTGCTTATTGTTCGTGTAGTAGTAATTAAACATTCATTACTTAAAGTAGGTGAGTGAGTGTGAAACAAATGTCAGTCGTGAATACGTGTTTTGAATGATTATATGCAAGTTGGCCAGAACTATAATAACAGCTTGCAGTATATATTTAAATATAGTGCTGTGTACAAAAGGGTCTAAAACATTCTATTCGGTGAGAGTGAGAGAGAGAGAGAGAGAGAGAGAGAGAGAAGGCACTATGTACCACAGTATTCTAAGCGTATGCACATTACTGTGGCCAATAAAACTATCACAAAATGCACAAAACAACGGAAATCTTTCTACAATTAATACAGCAATTATTCAAGTACTTACTAATTGCTCAAATTATAATAATACAAATCTTCGCCGCGTGTTTTTATTATGGATTGCAATAATTTTAGCTAATTAATTATTACCAGAACCGTTAGGTATAGCGAAGTAGTAGTATATAGTACGAAAACACAGAAGGAGGGAGATAAAGTGCGAGAAAAAAGTGCAAGAAAAGACAGAAAGCATATAGACACCTGAATGAGCTCAGGACTCGGTGTACGGGCAGGGGTGACTGGCGGAGGAGCCACTTTAAGTAACACTCCTTCGTCTGGTGACGTAGCTCTCAAGACGCCTGCATCGTCCTCCCCTTCCTGTTCGCCTTCCTTCCTCTCGATTCTACTCTGACTTTCACTGCCCGTTTGGGTAGTGCTGGAGTCTCCATTGGTCTCCGTACCGGTGCCGGTACAGGTTCCGGTACGACTACGACTAGTGGTACCCGTAGTGGACGAGGTAGTTGTGTAAGTCCCACTAGTCTCAGTCCTCGTTTCAGTCTCTGTCTTTGTGTGAGAACTACAACTCTGTGACTGGACTGTTTGGCTGTAAGACTGTGACTTACTTATTTCAGTCTCTTCCGATTTTGAGGTTTCCGAGTCATCATGGTTGCCCACGCTCACGCTCACCCCCACACCGTCAGACTAACAAGTTAACAGTATGTAACAGTTTCAAGAGTTGAAAATATATTACCAAGACAAGAAAGTACATCTCACTACAAGACACACATACTTAAACATGTAGTATTCATTCTTGAATTGAATTGAGAATGACACCGAACCCATAGTAAGACACCAAATAATTAGAGAAGAAAGTAAAAGGTGATTATAGCGGAATGAAAATCTGTTTCAGTGTTATCAAGATTTTGTTTCGGTTTAAATTTTTCCAGCAGGCAACAGTGATGAAAATAAATGAAAATGTCGTAAGTTGCGTCAGCGCAGTCGCAGTTTCAGTGAGTGATAAATTTTGAAAGGCAAAGCAAAAGAATTGTAGGTACATTTAGATTCAGCATGCAAAATGCGAGTAATATTACAACCTTCAGATGTACTTTTATCTGCAGTAAGTAGATCTGAATGCGCTAAATACAATCGCTCAATATACTCAAATATTTTTTTATGTTTTCAGTTAACTTATTACTGCACTGGCGGAGCACCCTTCACTTCGTATACCTAGCATATAATTTTAATAATTTTCGATTATTTTTCTACCAATAAAAGACTAACCGTTAGCAACTACACACTGCAATGTAGCACGTAAATCGTAGTATTGGTCCTTGGTTTCTCCCTCCGATAGTGAATTAATGAGAAAGTTTACGAACTGTGATTTACACGCACAACGTATAAAAATTAATTAAATTACCATGTTCACAATTGTAATTCCACAGCAGAGATGTGTGTGCATGAAATGAACACACATTTGTAATACACGCGCACAAGAAATCTGATTTATTTAAATAATGTAAATCAAGCTGGTTTCTGGTTTAAAATTATATCTTAATAGTAGAGAATATATAGAGATATTAGTGAGAACAGAAATTTGAGGACAACCTGCTTTACGAGTGTGTACAATAAGACTGGTTCAGTGGTTTCTGTGTAACAGTACTTACTTACAATCAGTGAAACTAAATCACATGTAACACACTTGCCTAAAGTTTCTCCTTAATTCTTTGGTAGTAGTGACGGAAAAACCAAGGACCAAACGAAATGTTTCACAGCAACTGCCGTTCAGACAGGGTGCTGTGTAATTTTGACATATTAAGGAATTCAATTACTCCCGGTATGTCATAGTCTTTGGATGACAAGTAATAAAGACTAATGTAACGACTAATTGAATGAGAATAAATCTTATTTGCCTTACCCATTGGACAAGACTCTGAACGAGAAATCTGACGGGATTGCCAGCAGCTCGAATCACTTCCACAGCTTTCTCGTGACATGCGTTTCTCAAATCAGAATCGTCTACTGCCAAAATGCGATCTCCGGTCTTCTCGGGTAGAATGCCACATTAGTACAAGAACAATAAATATAATTTGATTAGAAATAGTAATGATCCAAGGCGAACGAAGAGTGAAAGCCAGGCCCTGCTAGTCCCAACTCTACCGTCTTTCACAACAGACACACTCTTCTATTGATGTAGGATCGTATTTGTACAATGCATTCGTACACAAAAAATCCACTGTATTCACACAGGCGTCATGTCACCTTCCGCTGCTACTTAACATTGTCGACACATATACTGGTATGCAGTAGTACACACATCCCAACCAACCACCTCTTCACAAGTTCTTCCTTTTTCGAAACGCTCACACTTGAGGTTACATATAGACTCATTTCCAAGCTGGTGTTCTGGCTTGATGTAATAAAACTAATAAAACTATTTCTGTTCGTTTACGTTGCCTTGCCTTAGGTCACTCTTCCGCTTAGGATAGGAATTGCAACGGTGAAGGCTAAAACACAACGAGTGAAATGGTGGTGGTGGTTAGATATGTACACATCTCTGTGTATATTAAAGAACACCGTATATGTATTACGTACAGCTCTACTTTCAAGTCATCATAACTTGGAATCGTTAATCTATCTTCAAAGTTTTTAGGAAACAGTCACTGACTGACAATATACTGCATGGTATACATAGATTCACTGCCGCAACAGAAGAGTTCAATTTTTGTTTTTATGTTTTAGTTCACCTTCAATTGTCCCGTCTTGCCAGCAGGACTGTTTGGTAGAACGTTTTTGATGAAGATGCCAGAAATAGCTGAGCCACTGTCAGGACCCGCATTGTATAAGTCAACCTAAGCCAACATCAACAACCTCCATTAAACAGCAGTTGCGGTACATCAAAACATTGCACAGTAGCCTCCCTCATGATATTTTCGAAGAACATTCATGATCTCAAATATAAAATTTAATATTAAGTAATAGAATAAATACATTAAATAATGAATAGGAGAGAATGATGGTCACGTATTACAACTGTGCACTTTACCTTTCCTCCTACAATACTTATTCCCAGACTTTTTCCAGGTTCTTTATGAACTTCAACTAGCCTTTCAGGACCCCAATGCTTGGCCAGCAGCAGCGCTCCTTCATCCCCACTGCTGCTTGTGGTTCTCATGACTGGAGTGGAAGGATGTGAGGATTCCTTTTCGGAAGACGATGTCGGTTCTTTGTCCTGCTGTTCTTTCACCGTCCAATCAGGAACTACTACAGCGTCACTATTAATCACGCCCAGTGAATAGTTTTTTACGTCTTCCTCGCTGCTCGCGGCAGCCACCACAGACTGTTCTTCGGCCACAGGACTACTAACAGCACTGCTACTGAGACTCGTGGTGAGCGGCAGTGGCTGAGTCTCAGTAGACACAATTATATCAGCCGAGCTCTTGGTCACCGAGGTCACTTTTGAGCTGGAGCTAATGGAACTAATCGTTTTGCTCACTTGAGCCACGTCCGGTGGGGGGGCGGGGAAAATAGTCACATGGGTCACTACCCTCTTTTGAACTTGTGGCTGTGGCAAGGGAGTCTCACTATTATTATTACTACTACTACCCGTGTTAATGTAAACAGTACTTGTCTCACTGTGCTTCACAGGAGCAAGAGTGGCACTCAGAGTTGATTTGTGTTGGTGGTGATGATGATGTGATGACGGAGGGGAGTTTATCAATCTCGCTGTGGCTGCTGTCAGTACTGGAACGATGCCGGGTTGGTCCCTGGCGCTTGGCGTGGGAGCAGCGATGGCCACGCTGCTTGTCACTATGGAAGTAAGCGTGGGCGGCACGTTGTTGGCCAGGCCCACTGTTGTCAGTTGATCGGTCGCTTCTTGACCGTCCGCTGGAGTTCGAGCAGCTGACCGTCTACACCCAACCCAAGAAACATCTTTGGAGAAAAGCGTATCACTGTTACCTAGCATTAAATTATATCTACTTACCTCTCGATAATATCTTCTTCGTTTTCAAGCTCATCTACTTTTTCAGCCGCAGCAGCCGTCTGTTGAATCAGCAGCGTTTCCTTGTGAACTTCAGCATCTCCACCGGGAATATACGTCACACTATAAAAAAAATTAAGAACACACGCTTGTAAATAATAATTGAAATTGTGGTTAGTAGTGATGGTTTTAGTTCTCACACTAACGATGAGACAAGAAAAATGTTGCACGCACAATGGTACACTTTAGAGGAATAATGAATTACTATGGTGAACTGTAAAACTATTGGATGGACTTCTATTCGCTTTGAGAATACTGAAATTATTAGTCTATTGGGATTAGACAAATATGTGTAAGAGTCTGCTTTAGTATAGAGAACTGAATATGTCTTATTATGGTGGAACAGTAATTGTAAGTAGTGGTAAACTGGTGAAAGCCCTTCATGGTCTGTTCTTGTCTGAATTAGTATTACTTGAACACTAGAGGGCTAAATATGCGAAACCTTTCAACTTCTAGCCTTGTAGTGTAATGAGATTTCGGTACGTTCGATCGACCTTTTTACATATCAATTTGCTCTGCTCTCTCTCTCTCTCTCTTTTACTATCTGCGTGTGCACGTAAGGCCCTTGTGTAGGTGTCTGACCTGCTTGCTGAATTGCTACTAGCTAATATTATTACAACTTTTAAAAGTTCAGTTCACTATGGGTTTGAATGCAGCAGACCAACTCGCTCACTCTCACAGTGGTGCTGTGTCTGTGGTGTTACTCGTAACGGTGCTCCATTATATTATACAGGTACTTCTCTCTATATTCTTTATTACTAGAGGAGCACAATACGTCGGCCACTGTGCTTCCTGCGTGAAACTCTCAGAATTCTTATGCAACTTCTCCTCAGACAAAAACTAGTCACTAGGTGGGATACTATAATTGTAAATCCTATGAGACATTATTGTTATATACGACGGCAAATAGCTCGTATTACATGCAGGGCAAGATTGATGATTACGATTACGACGCTTCGTACATGTGCTAGATCGTAATCTGGCTGGGTGCGACTAGTTTGTAAACGCAACTACTAGGTAAGCGAGTGTCACATTCTTAGACGTGACATAAAACTGTCTAGTCCGGTGCAGTCCAGTTGATTTGAAAAATGACAAAAATTCACATCGAATATGTATACACGTATACACGCTATATTAATATAAAATAGAAATATATACATAAATCATGTTGTTTCTTGCCTTAAGTCCTTGTAGAGTAGAGCTCGCCGTAGAATCGTTCGAGCTTGTGTACTCGTAAGATTCCGTAACGATTCGTTGTTTATTGCTACCATATAGTCCCCAGAGCGAATTCTTCCATCCCGGCCTAAAGGTCCGCCTTTCGTAATCGTGGTGACAATCACTCCATTCACACCGCCCTCAACCACGTCCACGGTGAGTCCGAGTTGTTCCTCTTCCTTTTTCAGTTTAATTGTCCTCTCTAAGGCGGAGGGAAGCGGGGGGCCGCCACTTAAGTTGCTACTCGTACTCACGTCGTTGCTACTTTCGCTAATGTTTAATTCGTTGGCACCGGATGTCACGTCTGGGAGTGGAGGCAGTTGAGATGGAGCTGATTCGGACTCGCTTGTGATGGATCCTTCTCGGTAGGAACTGAGGAGTCTCTCTGTGGCCACCGGCGCCATCAATGGAGGCGCAACCTTGTATCCACATATTACAATATGATGATCGAAGGGGCTAGGAAATTGCCTAATTTGTTTTACAGTAGTAGCAGTAGTGGTAGTAGCAAGTTGTCACATACACCACAAAATCATATCTGTCCTTGAGACAATTGCTCACTATTGATTTTGCAATTAGTTTCATTCCACAAAGATACTTTATGGTGGCATGTATGATCTTATGGTCACACGTATCATTATAATTCAGTAAACGAAACAGCCATTGAAAAACATTAAACGCGAGCTACACACGAGAGCATGGTCATCACAGAATGCTACAGGTTATGTGTAATAAATGACAATCACGCTTCAAGAGACACACCCTGGTCTGTAAAATAAAATGTACTTATAATGTATGCAATAATGATAGCACTCTCATGCATAGTATTCTTTGTTTAGATGGCAGATTAGTGGTGAAAGGCTAATTTCAGTGAAAGCTGACATGCACAAATTTAATGAATTCCAGAATTACACGCTAATTTTTCACATGCAATAATCAGTTAACAGAGACATGCAGCAAATAGAACAATCCTCCAAAGAAAAATGTACATGGACTCATCGTATGTGCCTAAGTGTTAGGATAGGAACTCTTATCAAATGGTACAGATAAGTATAAAAAGAATCATCATCATCAAGTAGCGTACAATGAAAGCACTGTTCATTATGGTATACACCGTATAACTAGCTAGTAATATAGTACTTTTATTAGTAAAGGGAAGTGTCATTAGTAATGCAGATGTATTCATTCGCCTATTTTTAGTAGTGTTATCAGCTTTCTAGTATGGTGTCCTGTGGTTGAAAACATACACTGTTGGCTTTAGCTAATTGAATCGAATTAAAGAGTGAATTTATGGTATGGCATGCCATTAAAATTACATTTATTAGATTTACTGTACCTTCCTTCACCATATTTCCGTTATTCTAACTTTATCGTTTCTATTCTTTCAGCAATTAGGTAGTACGGTAGTTAGTTAGTTACTTTTAGTTAGGTTAATTACAGATGTAAACTAGAAAGTGTCTGGGAGGGGAAGTTAAATACATGAAGTACAATATAATGAAGTATTTAAAGAAAAGCTCACAGAAGGGGCACATCTTTATCAGTGATGAAATCGTTAATTATTTCGTTAATTAGAAAAGGATAAACATCGTACTGCAGGAAATTTTGAAAGAAAACTCTGCTCTTCATTAATTCGATAGCTGTAGCTTACAATTCATTCATTCATTCTCAATTAAACTCATTTCCATTAATTACGTCGTTGTAGTAGCTAAGCTAGAGGGGTATACAACTGACGACGACGAGTCGAGGAGTAAGTAGTGGAATACTAATTTCCTTGATAAACTTGATCAGAACTTTTGAAAGAGTTTGAAATGAACACAGAACACACGCTTGTGTTAGGCTACAAATGCAATGTCAAAATTCATTTACGCAAAACAAAGCCAAGCAAAGAACACTTAGCTAGATTCTACTCATTCTAGGTATATTTACAAAATTCATTCTTGTGTAGTAAATAACTATCCGTAAACCTAGTAAATACTTTATAGAGAAAGAAGATTAAAAAAAATTAGCTAACTGGGTTGTAGAGTGATACGTGAAAATAATCTAAAAAGTAGATATATTTAACTTTCAGAATAACTAGACGAAGAAGGCACACCAAAAATATGAACAATTTTTACTTGGCTAGTTAAATAGTCCGATTCAACGGGTTCTCGAAATGGTAATCGAGTTCCAATGGAGTCTAGCACGTTTTCTTCTGTCTGCTCCATTTCAGGCGGAGGACTTATAGGCAGTGGGGGTGGAATGGCTTCCTGCAACATCATATAATAAATAATCGTGTTAAGTGGATAGTCTACTGATATCGTATTAAGTTTTTCATATTTAATTAGCTAAACCTCAGGTTGGATTAGTGACAAACGCACTTGTTCACTATGAACGGAAGAGAGAGTGGTGGTATCTGGCAATGGTAAGCGGTTTGGCAACAGCAATCCGAACGATTCCCCGTGGAGCTCCTTTCAAAGCCTGAACAGCCTGAACCAAAACGTAAATACATTGGTTAATCATTACATTTTTGTTACATCCTTTAATGTCGTCACAATGTTGGTTAGAGTGTTGCACACCAGAGGTGATTGGGTGTCTAAAAATGCCCACGAATGCCCAGCCAACGGGCTGGACTGGGCATTTATTTATTTTAAATTTGGGCTGGTCAGAGCTAGGCATTTTTTTCCGAAACAAATTTGGGCTGTTGAGCATTTCAAAAATCAATGCCCACTCACCTCTGTTGCACACTATAATTTTTTTATATGACTCCTTCAAATTACTCAATTTACAAGTTGACTGCATGAATGAGAAGCACGTTAAATTTCAATACATTCTAATTTTTATAAATAGGACAGTAGTACATACTATTACAAGCATGTAGTACAAAGGCAAATGAAATCTGGTTTTGCTTTTAATGCTGATGCAGAGGATTATGTAACTTGATTAGTATTTACAGGCTGCATGAAACACTATGAGGCCTATGTGAATTATGCTTTGTTCTGTGCAGTTGTTGAATACTATGTCAAATTACTACATTTTATGTACTTGCACATTGGCGAATGC
>JABASC010004252.1:0-12195 GCA_019776185.1 Plutomurus gul | reverse complement strand
GAGACGTGAGGACGCCACGACCAAAATAATTGATACCGTACACAACGGAGATGCCTATGTTCTCCACACTCCGCAGCAGATTTTTATAGGATACCAGATACCTACACCACACATGAAAATAATGTACGCAATCAATAACAGGGTTAGTAGGTGTCTGTATATACTGAATATACTATTCGTGCTGCAGAAGCTAGGTACTGTAAAATGCATGTGTAATGAGATGCACACGAGAGGAGAAAGTATTTTCTCACGCCACATACCTCCACACATTCGAAGTGTTGGTCTCCTTTATCTCATTAGTGAGGTATTCCAACATCACATGATTAATGTGAGTGTAATATTCCATCACTTCTGCTATGTTACTGTCATTAGGACTGATTCTCTCACTAAAAAATTCATTTAGAACTATTCTGTATAAGTAACCATTGTAAGGATTTGTAAAAAATTCAACATTACTTTCTCTTTTTTCGCTGCTTACCGGAAATCCTCAAGACGGATCTGGAATCTGATCTTGGACTCGAAGATCTTACTCGTTCCATCTTGAATCTCAGGCCAGTGTGTAATATTTTCTAGGGCTGAGTTGGTGCGCTCAAAACGCTCCGTTAGATTTGTCCTAAAACGAAACGTTTAGTATCGTAATCTACATCTCGCCGAAGAAACTTCTTACTCGTCTAGTGACTAGTGGTGAACCATTCTATCCACGTTACAAAGTGCGTCTACAGTTGTGCCTTCGTAATAATTACCACAACCATTCATAATAAGCGACGATAATGATTTTGACTCTAATAATTACTTTTGCATTTTTCATGCGAGCAATCATGCAAACAATATTAGATATACTACTGCAATTGCTGCCATTATTCCTCCTGTTGCAATCTACTATGAAGTTGGTCACACTTTTAATTCCCAATCATATTATTATAATGTAAACCATAAGGAAATATGGACAGATGGACACATGCATTCACTTAACGCACAGTGAAAACATGCTCATTCCCCAAAACTGTTGTTTTAGCATAGCCTTAGCCTTTTTGACTACATGCATCTACTGAATCTGCTCTGCAGTATAGTTTCCACACCAAATTTATTTGTAGGTTGGGATGCTGTGGAACACGAATGTGTGCAAAAGAATATTGGATGTAGTAGAAAATGGTTGAAAGAGTGTTGGATAGGTACACCTGGCTTTAGTGAGTGAAGTATCTGGGTTGAACGGATAGGCATTTGCAGGAATGACGTCAATAGGACTGGAAGTCTACTATGGTCGACCTTTACAAACAATTATTGAGTTATAGAATGTCTGTTGAATATCTGAAATTACATCTGATTTGTGAATCGAAAGAATTCTGCCTCTGTGTGACTTGATGCATTAGCATTAAAAAGGTTTCAGCTACAGATGCAAATTTCAAACTGTATACTAAACCAATTTTACAACTCTGGATTAATTCATTTCGGTATCTTGAAGGAAAAATGAGATTCAGGGCGATGACGTTCGAGCGTGATTTCGATTTTCATGCTTTGCGTTTGCAGTTATACATGCATGGGAATTTAAAGCAGTCTATAGAAATAATTGTAGTCAGTATACTTTTAGTTAGCTAGCGACCATCAAGAAGCGCAAGACCAACAATGGCACAAAGTTTTCGCATGCATAATTAAATGAGTACACATGATACCATTGGTTGTGTGCGAGTATGCACTTAAATACGTGGTAGTACAAGTAAAGTTTTTATCTAATATTTAGAAAAATAAACAATGAAACAATGGCTTATGTACAGAAACCCCCACCCGCTGTAGCTCGTTTCGGTGAAAACGAAGAAAGAAACTTCGGAGCGTTCTTTCTGTATTTCAGTTACAAAGCGGCCTAAGCTCAGCGTCGTCTCTACCTAAATAATACATATATAACGTGTAAAGAGCAGAGAACCGTCACTGTATGCTAAAGGTAGGCATCAGACTCACATAAAATATTAATTCATCAAGTTAGAAAATAATTCGACGATTTTTCATGCTTTTTAGTATAAAACTAATAGTGAACTACTATCATGATTAAATACCTGTTTGTCAATGTCGGCTACATCACTTTGGTACTCTAGCACGGACACAAGGCTTAAAATATTCTGTGTAATCAATGCCACGATGGGGATAAAGGGAAGAATAATCATTTGTAGCGTTTGCAACTTTCTCCCACGGTTCCAGTGAGGAGGAGCGGAACATAATCCCACCTTTCACCACAAACATATCTATTAACATGGCACGGATGCTGCAGAATCATTTCTATTTTACCGGTACAATTTTTATACATACTTAAATGCCCTCTGTAAATAAATATCTACTACATATTAATTCCTACATCTGTATATAAAGATATGACGGTACAGGTATATAAATTATTCACTCAGTCTACTAGTCTAGGTCATTGAGTCTTTCTGCACATTAATAAATGAATGTAAGTATGACGATTTTCAGAGAATTTTGATTACTTCCAGTTACTTTATGTGTATTACATGGAGTTACTGATTTTGCGGATGAGTTTCTAGAAAATCCTATGAGCCCAGTGTGAAAGCGAGAGAAATTGATATTTCTATCACCGACGGCTCAGTAGCTTCTCAAGAAATTCATCTTAGAATCCTCCATATCCTTCCTACAGAAGAATCGATGCTAAAAGCACTTTCAGAGATGGGTAACCGAAGAACACACACAAAGCATTTCCTCCGTACATTCCTCCTACAGCGAATAATACAATCATTCCTGATTTTGCTTTTTGATCATAACTCAATTCGATGCCGGAGAATTTTCTTTACCAAATACTGTAGCACGTATTCTATTAATGTCTTGTCGTCAATATAGTTGTATATGTATTATTGTGTAGAAGACTGCGTGTGGTACAGAGATGCTGCCTGTTCACTGTTCACTAGCGTAGACATAATAAATACTACCCTGAGCTACATTGGCTAACTTCCATCAAATTCACCAGTAACACAATGTATGACGAACGGAGATCGCGTAAATGCAAAATCGGCAAAATGAAATCCATTTGAAGCTTTTACAGCCTAAGCTCCAATATCCTACCCCTTCTGTCTCACTAATACACGCATATCCTTTTAGATCCCACTGTCATGTCATGTCTCACTCAACCTATAAAATAATTCTCGGAAATTGTAATTGTAAGTGGCTTATGAAATAAACCTACTAAAACTGAAATGCAAGCATTCCATATAAGACTTCCAACTACAATATAACTAATAATATAGAATTATTTCAATAGTATTAAATAAGTAAGTAATAAAAACTATATAGTCAACTACAACTACATATTACAAGTTACAAGTAAATACATGCACCCACCTTGATTTTAACGAAAGAAGTCTCACTGGCGAGAGAGCCCTGGTTGGACCCGGATCCTTCACGGTGATTGCTGTCGAACTTGGCACAGCATCCAGGTAACATTTTGGCCACCGTGTCTCCACAGAGCGTCCTCAAGTAACCGCCCGCTCGAGCTCCAAATCCTCGTCTAGCCACCAAATTCGGGATGCTGCTCGCATTCGTCTCGTCAATAACTACATGACCAACGACGGCGGTGGAAGTGCGTCGTCTGTGGTGGCTGCTACTGTGAGTGTGAATGTGACTCTTGCTACAAGGCATCTTGCACTACCTGAGTATCACACACAGAGAGAAGAGTGCGGCGAGTCAGTCGTGGCTTACCCCGATTCTCTGTGAGGTACTTTCACAGTAAGATCCTCTCTATGTCTGTAGTACGGGTAGCGTCCAAATTTTTACTAGGATGGTATCTGTGTGCAGTAATAAACCTGGTGTGCTTCTGGTACTTTCTCTTTTTCCACTTCCACGACCACCACCTTCCTTAGTAATAAACAGATATACCAGCAAATACTTTGTTCTATGAGTCTAGAGAGATCTGCAATCTCTATTCATGTTGATATCTCATATACGCTTTCTTGACTAGACTTTGTGTGTATAAAGATTTTCGGGAATTTTCTCTCATTCGCACACAGCTGTACTACTTTGTTGAGTTTGCATTATTCCATGTGTATTTACTTGTTGTATGAACAGGCCACCACATATTACGTGTCTATATGTATATTTAGAGTAGAGACTTGGATACTTGTGCTTTTAAAATTAAAGTGAATGCTGTCTGTCGTCTTCTTTCTCTCCTCACCAGCTCAACGGCAGATTTACAGACGGAAAATTGTGATTTTCACTTTAATACTAACTTTCAACACTAGGGACATACAGAGATAAATATATAGAAGAGAGTCAGCGAGAGTTGTTGCTCGTTCAGTTCCCCCTAATGTTTCAAAGTGCGACAACCACTCGTACATACCAATTTGCCATGTTCAGTGTGTGTGGAGCTATTCGTGGTTTTGTTACCAAACGATCCGGACACAGACCCAGAATCCCACTATTATTAGCGGAGAATGGAGAAGAAGAGAGAGCAGAGGAGAAGTGGATCTGCGAGCACGACGTGACTATGTAGTTTGTCCTGGTACTAATTTGCACGGCTGTAAATTCAATTTGGAGTACTTTGTTCCTGCTCTGTAATAGTGTGTAGAAGTATGTCCTCACGGTGAAGTCAAGCACAGCTAGTAACTATAGCTCTTCACTCTCTGCTGTTGAATGACGATAAAGTTTCTGTGAGCAGCCACAAGCAACATGTGTCAAAACAAGAGAAATCTGCAAGTAAGGGAAAGAAATATATTTGTATGTGTGTGGCAAGGATATGTGTGTATGTCTGTCTGTGTGTGTGTGTGGCCATGAAAAGCAACCAATTCACTCTCAGTCAGTGAACGGGTGCCTCAAGAAGAGAATTTAGTTCGCTCTGTCTTGCAATTTTCGGGAGACTGAGGTGAGATTTCCAATGGCGCACCATTATATACTCGCTGGCTATAATGGGGCTCTGAGGAGCCTTATTAATATATATTACGTATATGGAACATTGGACGTTTTACGTATCACTTTGCACACACTGCTCCTACTCCGCTATATGATATGTACATAAGTGCTAGATTTCTTGTTTAAGCACTGAAATATGTATGTATACAGTTTAACTACTTATATGCGCTATGAGGGATTTGAAGTTATGTACGTAATATGGGTGAACATCGGTAATGGTATGTGAATGTGTGATTGTAGTACGTGGAGATACTACTGAGGGAGGACGGAATAGAGCTTTCCTAAATACTTGTAAGAACGAAGGTTCACAGAGAAGGAAAATCCCAGCGATGGGAAATTGGGATAACTACATACTTCAAAACTCGAAATATCCTTTGGAAATCCCAATGTGGGTAAATTGGGAAAAGGAGTTATATGTTTGAAAGTGGGGAATAACCAGGTGAGAAATCCAAGACAGAAAAATGAGAAATGAAACAATGACTCTGGATGGGGACATTAGTTTCTGTATGGGCAGATTTCAATTTGATCGTTCCATTATCCCATTGCAATAGGAAATTGGAAACCTCACCAAGAACAAAATGGGTAATGCTTGCGGTGTTGGCTGTAGATCAGGTGAGGGAAAGGGAACCGGAACTGAAGTGAGGAAAAGATGGGCTCAACGACATGATTCCGTAATAACATAATTCTTTGGCTAATTGGACCATCGTCGCCAGTCGCCACTACTCCGGTCACGTCAACGCAACGACCACAATCCAACGAATGTACACAAAGAGTCACACACACACACACATATATATATATATATATACTGGAAGCAATTCCAGCTAGAAAGCAAAGAGAAAGTCCTTCTGGAGAAAGGAAAAACGTACGATACTATTCTACGCATTGGCTCATTGTGGGAGAAAGCGAACGTATAGGCAGGTTGTGCATGTCGTCTCTCATGTATGTATGTGTTGTTGTATTGACAGAGAATATGCCCTGACTCTCTCAGTCAACTACATTTAATCTGGAGAATAATAGGGAGTAATTTCCCATCACTTACCGCGAAATTACATCATTTGCTCATTCAGTAATCGGTCACAGAATGTCATAAGCACCTGCTTGTTGCGCTGACGAAATTTGTTAATTGAAATTCCTTCTACGGAATTACCTATTATATACTAATTCGAAAAATCTTTGCAATAATTCTGAAAAATCTCTACAGTTTGGGGTTCAATGAATTCAGATATTGTTCACGGTGAGAATTATTGTTTCATAGAGGGAAAACTGATGAAATGGCTGCATACACGAATGGGAGAACTGGAGATTGTGTGATGGGAAGTGGTAACAGGGATATTTGTCTTTGTCCTCGGTCAGGAAGAAGAACGCAGCCGGTGTAACGAGTGGTGTAGTAATAGCTCTCTGTACGATTCCGTAGATTTGCGGAATTGATTTGCAAATGGAAGTAGAATCATTTTGTCTACATTAAATATGAATATGATGATGTTGCCGGGAAACCGCTTGGTCAACACAGACCGGGAAAAGTGGAGACGCAGAAGAATTTATGGTGGAAGACTTGGAGGAGGTTAATGTAAAACGTGTAAATGTCAACATTCACTCTTCCTGCTGCTGCCGCTATAATGCTTTCGCAAATATACGTAATCCACTTTCCGCTAAAGATATTTCCGGTGAAATCTCTCATATTATTACAAACATACATCATATAAATGTGTCTAGGAGCTATCACGACTTTGCCTTACTCACATTCTTTTAAGTTCCCTCCACTTTTCCTTCTTCCAGTGTAATGTATTTAAATGAAGATATTTCGTATATTGCTTAGCAAACCAGCCAAGCATAACCTTTAAAAAATCAATATTCTACGTCTATATTTTGCGAAATTGTAGATTCTATTGTATTTTACACGATTTGTCACTCAACATTGAGAGTAAATCCTCTTTTTAGTGGTAAGCAGCTTCTATGATATCCATATTCTTTATGGATTTCATACCACTATTAGAATAAGAGCTTATATTCAATTTCTATACAGTAGAAGTGTAAGAATATGGATTTAAAATGGATACTCAAATTCTGTACTGTGGGAACATTTATTTTATTATACAAATACAATAACAGTTTTTTATGCCGCCACTGTTTTTCAATGGAATACAATAGCAACATGGACCTTCCATTGTCATAATAGAATATTATTTGCTTCCTGTCTATCGTGGCACACGGTGCTCGATGCGATGTTTTTGGAATGTGTGAAAATTATATTCGCATGGAGGCGAAGTTCATTTTAGACTTTCTTAATTCACACCTGAAAATTATAATAAGCGCTGTTTTGTGAATGGTACTTTTCAGACACTCACTGTCCAAAATAAAAGCTGAAAAGGTAAAATGATGGTATACAGCCACAAAACCCAGGCCACGAAGCCAAAAGTAAAAGACCCAGGTGTAAGACCCACAGCAAAAACAAAAGGCCTAAATTCAATGTGCAAATGACCCCGGAATTTGAAGTTTAAGTATGTGAAGCTAATAATTAAGTATCAGAATTTAAGCTCAATTTTCGAGCACATTGGGGTTTGTCAAGTCTCAAAAAGGTGCAAATAAGTTAGAACATTTGAGCAATTTATATAATAAATACGACGGAAACGAGAATAAATCCTAATGGATGTGTGATTTTTTTAAAAAAAAAAACGAGTTGTAGTGCAAAAATTCTTACCAACCACCCTACTTTGGCGTTATTTAATAATACAAACTGCATAATTAGGAAAATAAATGGTACTTATGAACCTTTGTCTCGGATTGACGCTGGGTTGAGGGAGATTCCCACAATGTTGAGAGGTACAAATTAAGATATGCCATTTCACATTTGTTAGAAGACAAGCCCAAACAGAACGAAAACGAGATCCCAGATGAAACCAAAACTGTATCTGTTAAATGCTGATATTGTTCGTTGATTCACGAATAATTATTAGCTTGATTGCATCAAGAATATGCAATGAATTGATTTTGTCTTTTGTTAACATGCTTTGGGTCTTACGATTTTTGCACTTGGGCCATTTGCATATTGTCTTTGGGTCTTTTGTGTTTTACTCGTTTTGGCCTTCTGTTTTGTGTCTTATGTCACTAAACTGATCCTTTGTATTAAGATAAAATAATTCAAGTAACACTACTTTACATTCCCATCATCACAATAAGTACTTTAATTTCCTGCGAATTGAATTTATAATTAGATGATATTCGGTAGATATATTTGGTAGTACATTATAATTAACATTTAAATTACATATTAAATATTATCATCTTCTACAATTCCTCTCGAGGAGTTGGTGATTTGGTTGTCGATTGTGACGCCTTGTCCTTGCATCGCAGAGTACTAACCAAATTCCCGTCAAAACCCAAGCTGACAGCTTTCTCACGGACTTTCCTCACGAGATCTTCATGAATATCCGGTGTGGTAGTGACTACTTTGAAATCTCGAAATCCATTAACACATCTTACATACATGCCAAATGTCTCACTGTCCGTCAATACAAGGTAATCTGCGTAATCCACTGAAATAAATGCCCAAAAATCCTGAATTCAAATAAATTATTTATTTGCGAAATAGTTTAAATTTTTTCCTTGTTAACTCACTAACCGATGAAAGAATCCTGTAGGATTTCACTGGACTTTTCATCCACTGAGCACTTCAGAACACCCCATTTTAAGGCTGTGAATAAATCCCAGAGGGGAATGGCGCAAGTTTGTTTGATATATTCGCCATACCCAAAGGTCTTGAAACTGAATCCGGACGTCTCCAGTCTTAAACACATGGACTCTAGTTCTGTCTTGGAAGATGCAGACCTTCCCAGGAATACTTCTGCATATCGTCGGAATGCATACTCACTGGCAATCGGCAAATAATATGTCCTCGATGTGAGCCACTGTATGGTTTAAGAACTACTTAACTTATGAACACCCAAATTGTAAAAGAAGGAATATAATTATAAAATGCTATTGATAAGTAGTTGTACCGTCCATTATAACTTACGAAAAATGGATTTGGGAATACGGTTGTAGGACCGTCCACTAAGCAAGCTCCTTCGGATACATCCGAAGATTTTAATGGATCTGCTCGAACAGGTTTCTTTGTTGTTTTGATCGCGGGTGCACTAGGAATTTTTCTGGTTGAGTTTAATTCGTTCCCAACGCTTTCCGAGATACATAACGATATTAACCACGTAAATAATAGGAAGGAAAGAAAATACTTTAAAAAAGACACTTTTGGTAACATTTTGATTTCAATTTAATGCGAATGCTTAGTCTATTTGAAAATGAATATTGTTTTCTTCGCTTATAGAAATTGAAAAAGCAGCCTTCACCGCAGTCCCACTAAAACGCTGTTGAAATACGTGCGGTTGCTCTAATTATTACAAATACTTCAACGAGTCCATTTAAATTATTTTCTTGAGCTGAAGGTGAATTTCAAGTAATTGTTTATTACAATACCAGTACTTCTGTACTAATTGCAAATTGCAATTGTGCAATTGTTACCTTGTAAAATCGACACAAAAAGTTTTGAGTCCATCCAGTTCTCAAGCTATTTTCCGGAGACTCAAACAATGAAGAGAGGCAAATTCTCATGATCGTCATCCAAAAATGTTTCAGCTGACGATTGTATCAGCAGTTAAAAAAAACGACATCGCTTGAGTCCATGAAGGACAGCATTAACCTTCAACAACGAACCGCAACTCGTTAGCCGTCATCAGTGAAGTGAATAAGTCGAAATATAGTGAGCACACCATTATTTACATGTAATGTACGCACCAACCCCACCTCTCCATCATGGGAGGGGAAGAAAGGGATAGATACAGTAGGCTTGAATGTATGGACATCACATTCAAGTTCACACTCTATTAGATGTACCTAGAAGTAGCAGAATGACTACACGAGTGAATAGACAACCTACATATTTATTGTATTTAAATACGTGCATATATTTGTTGTGTTCTTCCCACGAACGAGAATTCATTTAGGGGAGGGTGCTGTCGGATGGCAGGTTTCGCGTTTAAACAATTTTCATAATTAATCGGAAAGATTTCATGTTATTTTATTTTGTACTTTGTATTCATCAGGTTCTTAAGTACAAACTCAATCAATGTTAGATATTATTATTATTGTGCTAATCTGGGATCGTAACAAAATTTTATTTAAAAACATTTTTTGCCAATCGACAGCAGCAGTGGCTGCCGGTTGGAAATAAAAATAAAATTACTCTGGTTGTCCCTAATGACCACTATTTTTCCAATTCAGGTCTTGTTCCTCATTGAATATACTCTGTTAAGAGTAATGTAACCGACCGTAGGAGGCTGTAGGAAAAATGGTGATATCGCCGTAAATCGATGAACGAATGTTTAAAGCCAAACCAAAAAACAGGTCCGCTCAAAATTTAAAAAGGCGGTCAAAAGAAACACTTTTTAGAATTTTAGTCGAATACTTTGTTCTTTATTAACCTTTCAAATATCGATTAGCAAAATTCATTTTAAATCACAACGTACAAATCTTTTGACATACGAAAAAAAGAAACTTTTTCCCATCAGATTTTCAGAAGTGAGATTTGTAGATTTATTGGCCGCAATAACAGTTACCCCGTGAATAAATGCAATACTTGTATGGAGGAGAATCGCAGCAGTAATTCGAGCACTGTTATGCCAAAAAAATAAGTCAAAAATTTCCTGTAAATAATGTTGACATATTCATGGATTTGTATGTATGTATTTACCGGGGAAGAGCATCGAACACAAGCTTTTACACCCGTTCCATTTTTCCCTTCATCGTACCGTTCAGCTTCATCATCCTCCGGACCTGATGTTTCCGTTGGAAAACGATCCTTCTCCTTTTCGTGCTTTTGCACATATTTGAGATGTAATTCTGTAAACAAGCAATAATGTACAGTCACATAAATGTCGATTATTAATAATTATTTAATTGGATTGAAAAAAAATCTAATCAAAAATTCTCTCTCAATTATATCACAACTTATAAAATTTTCCGTTTTCTTACCTAAGGAGCAGAGTGCTAAATGCATAGAGATGAAAACAATAAACAGTACGAATAGTATGAATTTGTTCATTTTAATTACCAATCTTATGCACAAACTATAAAATTATTTGATTGCTCCAATGGAAGTGCGAATTTAAAGAATTTTTGCTAAGAGAAACTTTGGTGTTGTGAGAGAGATGATTTTATTTATTTATACACTTTAATGAATTAGGTCAGCAATTGAAATCGTAAACAAATTTTCACCCACTTATATGCAGTGAATTATTGACATTTGTATTCGGAGCACTTAGCGAGAATCAAAACCCAGTAAACACAATTATTTGCAAACCTAGTAAAGTCAGATAAATGTATTCCAATGAACGTTGCCGAATAAATTATTTATTTCCGTTGCGTTTGTCGTAGTACAGTGTTTGTGAAAGGTGAATGCTCAGCAGGAGGAATCTAAAATCTAAAATACATAATATATTGTACTTGTAGTATTACTACGATATCTGCCCTAATTCACCTGAGAGTTAAGACCCTATTGGTATATACATGTATGTATCATGCTATATACTGTAACAGACAGTTTTTTCTATAAAAAAACATCTTTTTTATTGCAAATTGTTTGATTACAAAATTAATTGTTGTTTAGTGTATCAAGCAGAATAGTTAAAAATCGTATTCTACATAGATTATTGCTCTTGCCTCTTATTGTTAGATTTACGGCAAATAATGTTAGAATAATTAGATTCTCTAAATGTAGGTGATATGGGAATCCAAGAAGTAAATTTGTGTCTGTAGAGAAAAAAAACAAAATCACACATCACACATGATATGTAATAATATGCATTCACATGCACAAGTACATACCTCCGAAGTAAATTCATGCCAAATGGCAAATTGTATGTAACACTGTCCTTATTTTCATCGTCGCAGTCATTCTTTTCCTTCGGTTGTATGCCTCTTTCCTCCATTGTACCTGTGATTGTATTCAAAGTGATATCAGAAAGACAAGAAAATCAATTGTTATCTTTTTTTGTACAATATACATATAACATTGTCCTACTACTACATACCTGGAATCGTATTATCTAGGAACATGCTTGTAAGTGCAGCAATGAACATTCCTGTGCTCAACAGAATTTGTACAATGAAGTTTAATTCGGAGTATCTTAAATCAATTGCTCCTTTGTTTTTATCAACCCATTTTGATACGGCCTAGAAAAATTGAAAAATAGTATACATTTCGCGATCTTTTGCATTCATAGAAAAGTCAATATGTAG
>JABASC010004251.1:0-12196 GCA_019776185.1 Plutomurus gul | reverse complement strand
ATTATTGCATTTTGGGTATTATCTTGTCCTAGTGTATCGGACCAAAGAATTGTTAAAGTATGCGCATATTGTTTGAATGCTAATCAATAATCATTGAATGAAAATTACGTTATGCGGATTAAGTTTACTATATGGAGTATTGGTGAATGGAGATTTCTGTTAGTTGTTGATGACATTGTTGTTATATATCCTATACATTAGAAAATGAATTTGCAGTCACCTACAAAAAAAACCTTATAATTAAAGAATAGCTTCCTTGTTTAATACTTTCACGTACGCGCGCTTAGCAAGTATTTTCTATCATTTGTACATAAATTTCTATTGTTGGAAAGATAAACGCACAGATTATGTTAATAGTTGAGAGGGCTTACAAGGACTTCATTAAGAGTAGCACATACGCAGTACATTCGATTCCACAAGAATCATGTTTTCTGTAAAATGAAAGTCCCGAAGCTAAATGGAAGGACAATTAGACAAATAATCTGTTTTTATTTCTAAGCTGTGATTACTTGATAAACTCCTATTTTTAATGATATAAAAACATAGTAAAATAAGTTTGTTATTCGTTAATCGCAAAAGAGTGATGCATAATAAGTTGTATTGTACCTTGTGAATTGATCAACGTAAAATGTTGATAGACATTTTATAGAATTGTAATACTTACACCTGTACCATTAGGAAAACACATGTTACATTCATGTGCTCAGATTTCCTCTGTCTCTAGAATAACTGATTTTGTGGACATTCTCAAGCAATTCTACAATACGCAAGAGATACTATATAGATACATATATTACGTAAGATGCTTATACTTACAATTAGTGCAATTTATAAATCATGAGATCGAGAGAAAGTAATATTCGTAGATAATAATTTTTGCATGCCATGTTCTCAGTTATCTAATTTTGCAATTATTTGTCCTGGACAATTTAGAATTAGTAAATATTTAGAAATGCCTAGAGATCAATGAATAAAAAATTTAGCGAACAAACAAATGAATATATTGATGTGAAGAGGCCATCAGGGCAAAAATGTGTTTATTTATTTGTTCAGAGAAAAACTGATGCACACAAGTTAAGGATGAATGGATTAGAACTCTCGGGTTTTTTTGTCGGACACCTTGAGAGCCAAATAAGTGTTCAGGGCTTTCACACGCAATCGGGACCAGATCACGTGGTCGGTCAATCCCAAGATTTGAGCGGCTGCCAAGCCAGCTGCCTCAGGGTACAACACGGTCGTGCAGCCAAGGCCAGATGGAACATCCAAAGACGACCAAATGTCTCTGACAGCCAACTCGGGCTTCACTGGAGGACAGTTGATGACGGGATAGGCGGTGTTCGCCGACAAAACTGGACCCAGACCGTTCGAGCGTCCTGCCACTGCAATGAAGACGGTGGGGACTCCAGAACCTTCGTACTGCGAAAGAATTGCAAGTGTCTCCTGCGTTCCCTTGTGAGCAGATGTCACTCTCATCTGACAAGGAATTCCCAACTCACGACAAGTTTTCGCGATTTTCTTGCAATGCTCCTCGTCAGAATAAGAACCCATCAAGATCACCACCTGAAAATTCATTCATAATGGCATTTCTTTAAGTTGCATCATTAAATATACATTACAATTTCTTTTATTTCGAAAATATCCAAGATTACTAAATGGCAATACAAGTTTTAAAATTTCCTACTGGCAATTATTTTGGACACTTTCCAGCAATATGAAGGACATTTGAAATTTCATAACTGTCACTACACAAAAATCTCTTATTCGCAAGAAAAACGAAGAGTGTATTGTATTAAAAACGAGAACAAGTGAAATATACATAGACACCGAGGGAGGACAAATACAATTTTCAAAATAATAACCTCTTTTCAAGAAGTGACTTGGTATTTAAATACAAAATGAGTTTAATGTTTTCCATATTGCTACGTTAAATTGGACATAAAAATAGTGTTTTTACAGCAGCCTTGGGAGGTGGAGTCAACAGGTCGAGTCTCTCAGCAATCCACTTGAAGTTGGACTTGACTTGGTCGAGGGCCTCTTGAGTGACATTCTTGAGGTCTCTGTAGACTTGCTTGTCCTTCATGAGACGTTTATCCCCAGAGGGCCACAAGCGCCAAGAGTCCGAGTCGATGACATCAGCAACCATCAGTTCTCCCTCAGAAGTGGCCCCAAATTCAATTTTCATATCAATCAATGCGCAATTAATTGAAGCCCAAGCCCGCTCCAAAACTTCGAACACGGCTAAGGTCGTTCTGTTCATGAAATCGATTTCGTCTTTGCCGATAGTCAGTGACCCGACTTTCAACTCTGCTGAAACAAGTTGCTCCTCTGACCATTGGGGATCGTGATTGGCATCATCCTACAAAATTTAAACCCATGTGTCATCATCGAATATCTCTATCACGGTCTATTTTTAACATTTGCTTAAATTAAATTCGAATGCATATTAAGTACATGATGTATGTACATTGCATTGTCAAGATAAAAGCATTCCCGCAAAGACATAAACAAATTACAACGCATAACGACACTTTAGTGAGGTTCAAAGTGCTAGTACATATTATTACGTGTCTGCTTTCGCACATATAACAGAAGCTTACTTGTATAGAGGTCGGTGGAAATATTTGTTGACCTCTCAGTGGAAGGTGAATTTATATTTAGCACAAGCTAATTGCATGACAGTGTCACGAATACGTTTCCTCCTACGTAGGAATTATTACTCTGGCTCGACCAAAAGTTTATTCAGTTATCATCATGCAATTAGTACAATTTTTTAATATGCGCAATGCAAAACTGAATGATGCAACACTGAAACAGCATTAATCTATCACCACATAATGTCATGGTAAGTAGGAGTGACATCTTATTCCTACCTATATGCACATTTTCATTTTGACCGTATACAAGAGTGGATCCCCACGGTATTGGCAACAGTTTAGCCGAATTTCACCAGAATAGAATAGAATTAGATTTCTCCACACGCCACATATATTGTGCCTACTTCTCTGGTGAAAATTGGTACTAGTATCCTAGTCAGTACGTACATGTAATACAGCTTACGGGTATATCTACAATTTTATTGAGCTAATTTTGCCATGAGTTTAGCACATTGGAGAAACTCACCAGAAAAAATTTGTTAAAATGCATTGGCCATTATTACCCCTCCCCCCTTCAGACCCCAGAACCCCACTCCAGAATACATACTTCATTTTCTACTTACTTAAATAATTCTAATAAGGAGGCTAATCGCTGATAACAGTGATAACCGAGGAGCTACAATCTTCCTACTTTGTGCTGCTAGCTGTTAGAACTCTAATAAATTGCACACATCCTACACAGCACATAAAGTACAGTCACAGATACGCGTGTCTTGACATTATGACACAAGAGACATTTGCGTGACATTACTTATTTACACTGCTGACAATGTTTGCATCAAAGAAACAAGTCGCCGTCAGATATTATTCACTGCTCTGTGCAATATTATTATGCATTATTAATTAAATATAAGAACTGAAAGCTATTTAGAGTATGTATTTACCTTGAAGAAGGTTTCTTGCTTTGGTGGATTGAAGCGGAGTCCCTCCTTGACGCCAACGTTTCTTTTCAGGAAAGAGCCCGTGGCCACCCTGCGGGTCACCCATTCAATGGGCACCATGTCACATTTTTTGGCAATAAATGCCGTCTCTGACGCTCTCTTGACGTAGTGGGTCTTGACTCCTACATTGTTCAGCAACTCGAACACCTTACAGGTGGTTGCTGTCGCGATGGCTGCCTTGCCTGCCAAATCGTGCTGTCTAGCTCCATCTCCTGCTGTAATCCGATCTTTGGACTGTACAAGCACATTTCCAGGTTGCTTCGGCAGATCGTAGATCTCCTTTGTCTTTCCTTCGATCACCAACTTTCCCGGAGTCAGATCTGTAGTTTTACATAATTAGAAAACAATAAGCGTTACTTAAATTCACAAGGTTGCACAGATATTTACACAGAGACAACGCTTCTTTTGCATCGATGAATAATAATAATGATAATAAATGTCTGTCACTGTCTCTACTATTTATTATTATCAATGCAATGAAGAATTATAACATGCATAGAATAGGCGGTGAATGGTGGCTGATGTGAATGAAAGGTCATTCAGTATCTTGGAGACTCTGTTGTCGTTTTTTTTTATTCCCGTTCGACCACAAATTCTACTTTGAACAATTACATGATGATGATGTGCAATTATTTTAGCATTTAGGATAAATAGAGAAGAAGAGTCTGTTAGAGAGCTCACCTGCCATCGTGAATGGGTACGTTCTGCCAAAGTGTGAGAAATGGAGAACAGATTAAACCGCACTGATTGTGAGAGGCACGAAGTCGCGGAAGTGAATGGGCAGAGACAGAAGCAATCTGGTGGCTGTATAAGCTAAAGAGTAGAACTCTGTAAATAAGAAACGTGATGTTGACGCCCTTGAGATCCAGTTGAGTAAGAAACCTTGACCTTTTCACAAATACATACTCTTATCACTTTATATTTTAAACTATCATCCAAGATAAGGCGCACCAATGAACAGCCACTGCTGCTTTATCAGTTCCAGGCCCAAATAACCATACTTTATAATACAAGTCCATTCTCGTCTGTGCATTCCAGTTTTTTCAAGGGGACGGATTGGATATTCAGCAGCCCCAGCACATCCAGTCTGCTATCTACAAACGTCTTCCCTCTCTCTCTCTCTTCGTCTCTCTCCATAATCTTAAATCTCACATGAGTTATCGACAACATGGCAAGTCTGTTTCTCAATCAAGCATGGAAGTAATACTTTTATTGCCCACTATGCCCACAGTACACATGCATAGATTACATATTTAGGTGTGTGCATAATACACACGTAACTATTTCACTGTAGTGTCACATGATGTTATATGATATGTTGTAAACCTTACTACGTGAAGGAATGCATATGTGAATGCTTAGGAATCATTTTCCGTTGAAGCTACCATACGTTTTATAAGAATGATATTTTCTTCAACTAAATAGGTAGTAGCATCAATAAATATACACTTTAGAATATTTACGAATAAATGAACACAAAATGGAACACATCGGATATTTGAAAACTGCTATATCTATGAGTGATTTGAAATGTATTTATTGGAAATACAGAGCAGTCCGGCAGCTAAAATTTGACTCCAATTTCCCCCTACTCTTTCCAACATTATTATTGGGAAGCAAATGAACACAAAAGTTAAAAAACAAAATTTTGGCTACCGGATGGCTTCAAATATGGAAGGTACGTTGTAGTTTTCCAATGTTTCAAAGTATTATGTATTCCATATCCTTTCGAAGGAAATTTTGAAAAAAATCTGAAAGGCTCAACATCGAGAGAGTGAAATAAGGAGCTGCCGTAATGCAGATCGTTTGGGGAGATGATCCAGTATATTTGTTATACGCTGGTTTGTCCCTATTTAATGTGCAGTGTGCAGATTCACTATGACTAACTATAAGTTCAAAATTCTGTACTGCAGACATACGAACACATTTCGTAAACATAATGTGATACATAAGTATTCTATTTATAATGTTATTAAACGCTTGTGGTTGGACTCTTTTAGGGGAATGAGAAAGGATGGGGCGGGTGTACGGGACAAATAGTGAAATAGACATTGATACAGCATGCAGTGAGACAAGCAAAACAGTGGACAAAAGATCTCAAAAATTGAAATTATGTACATTGGATTATAAGTACTCTGTAGTCAAGTAGCACAAAATAATTTAGCAATGGTCCTTTTACCGTTCCCTCTCCATTAGACCTTTAAGTGAACTAAATCCGTATGGGGCATAATTGTTGTACTTATCACTTTCTAACTTTTGAAAATCATTAATTATTTAATCAATCGTGTGTTATCCATTCTGTCTTTCTAGCATTGAAGGAGTTTCAACTTTTTCTGAATTCAATAGGCAAAAGTCAATAGTCTCATGTATCTGAATTTCTCCAATCTGTATTCCAGTGAAGCATCATATCAGAACGAGTAAATTTGTGTCGCCGTGAGACGACGTGCCATTTCTCAGAATTGTTACTTGTTGTTGAACAGAAATGAGATATGTTCTGTTATATTTTATACCGTATCTATGTGTTTCAGTGAACATACTAATTGTAAGTATATAGAATATGTATTTATGTATATTCCCCATGATAAATACTTAACTTTTGCGTGTGCAATTTTTGTGTTGCGTGTCAATATATATTTTGTACAGAGTAAAAACCATTCGTACCTTTTCTGAAAATTTTGTGTAGGAAGTTAATGCATAATATGTAGTATTGGTGTAGGTTTTGATAATCAGTGATTAATTGTCTAAATTCAGAACAGACTACGGAATAATGGGCACTATTCCTTCAACGAAATATGGTTTCTGCTGATAAAACACATATTGTCACGGTGTGATCACTCAAAATTTGTATTTAGTATTCAATTTTATCCAAAATACAAAAAACGAGACCAGCGTTCGTGTTGAAGGAGATATTGCCTCTCAAAAATTCTTGCCCTTCCTGTCGAGCTTTTTGTTTATATTCATTATAGCAAAAGATTTCTGTGGAGCCCTGGTCACACTGGCCAGGGCCACAGTTGAAAACGGTCTGTAAAATTTAGGGCTATTTGTTTTTTGTATGAGCTGGTATATTACATATTACTATTGCGGATTCGTAAATCAATTCTAAACGAAGACTAAATAAGACTGGTTTTATCAATATAAATACCTATGCATTCATTGCCAGTAGTGGAGGGCTGATGGAGAAATTTCGCATATTATGAGGGAACATACATATTCACTGCAACATATAACTTTTGTATATTTAAGAACTGGTTAAATACTGCAAAGGAGTAAAATTATGTAAACCCAGTCCTCTCCACTCGGAGAGTGAGTTTGAGTTAGGGATTACTTTTTATAATTGGCAGCTCTATCATTCTTCATCTGTACGAATTGCTCTTGCACTTGCTCATCATATCAAGTAAACTTGCATCCACAATTATCCAGCAAAAATATTGAGTTGACTAAATTTGGTTAAAATTGATTCGATGCAGTGTTTGTTAAATTCATACCAGTTATACCAGGCGTAAACCTCTAAAATTTGGAATAGGTAGCCAGCAGTCTACCAGTCGGCACTGACCTAACCGTTAGTGACCTACTATAAAATATTTAAAATTCAAGATTAACATGTGAGAAAAACACCGTGTTTTTGTGTCACAACAAAAATCCAATGGATTATGAACATAAGCATCGAATATCGATTCATTTAATGTACAAGAATTAAAATTATTCAATATTGAAGGATGTTAAGTGTGAGAATACAGTTGCATAACTTATTTGCTCCGGATTTTCCAGAGAGTAGAACAAGGTTCAGTTAGACATATGGAACTCGTTCGTATACATCAACTAATGCACAGATAAGCATACACACAAAGTATTTGCTATAGGAAATTTGTGCAAAACATCTAATATCTGCACCTTTATCTGACAGAAAGATGGCATGAGCTGGATGAAGTCAATAAATTCCAGTAAAACCAGTACAATCCACTTCTAAAATTACTGTGGATAATGAAATAAATAAATGAGCAACTTCATTAAGCATCACTTATGTAATTAAATTACTTGGCGTAATGTTCTACGTGCAATGAATCTTAGGAAGCTTTTAATGGAACTGAGTCATTTAACAATATAATAAAAATATTTGCGCCTACAAAATTCACGTATTTCTCAAATATTATTCTGCAGGCATTTGTATATCCCACTAAACCCATACAGTCATGATGATAAGCAGAAGAAACAGAAAGTTCAATATCAAAAAAGCGACTGATAAGGAAAATAAGTATTATTGTCCTCATATAATAAATCCTTCAGGATGTAGCACAACCATTGGCCAAATCGATCTAAATTTGTACGTACAATTATTCCTTGATAATAAAGTGCAACTTTCTGTCGAGACAATATCATGAAATCAAGAGCTACAACTTGTGGAAAAGTGTGAGAAGTGATGGGACAAGATTTGAATGAACGATTTTTTCTACACATATTATCTCTTAATTATCTAAATTTTATATTGTAGGATAACACGTAACATTGTATATAAATATTGGGCTTTCCCAGTCGTGGTAGTCTGGTGTGCACCTGCGGGGTAATAAATGCTACTAAATAATACAGCTACAACCTATGAAACCAATTTCTAGTATAAATGTCTATCAGATCTCAAACAACGTAATTCAATGTTACAGACGGACACTGGTGGCATACATTCTCAAGGCGGTCTTCTTCCAAGAAGCGTTTAGAAAATCTTTAAAAACTTCCATGTGCGTACGTTATTTAAAGTGACCATTAAAACGTACACTGTATAAATTAGAAAAGAAAGGTTGCAGTGCAACAACCAACCCTTCCACTTCCATCAATCATACATTCAACACATAGAGTCCACAGTCCACAGTAACAACGTGTATGTAATAATAAAATGTCCTGTTCACTTTCAGACACAGACGAATTATCAGACGGATACTTTGTAGGTCTATAATATTCCCACGTAAGTAAGCGAACGATATTTACGACTCTAGTGAATAAAATGATGGATGTGGAGAAGAGCATGCAAATACAATGCATTTTTCCAGTGAAGAAGAACGAGTACGCAGTGGTAGTAGCTACTATTCATGTTTTGGTGTGCATATACGCGTTCATCATCCACTTAATGGGATCCGACTCGAGAATGAAGTCTCAGTGACCAATTATGTGGATGTACGATAGACGAGCTAGACGGGAATAATTATGTTATAGACACACGTGAACAATTGAATTTAGCAGTGGAATTAATTTCAAGGCAACAATTTATGACTAATAATCACCACCATTTTACATAAAAGACAGACAGTGACTCATCAAGCGAATTGTTAAAAAGGCCCAACCTGTACCCCATTATGTAGCACTGCGTAGACAGTCGATCGAATCTCCTCAGCGATTATAAGTAAAGACATGTTTAAAAATATCGTGTACGGAAAATGCCATCAAACGATAACAGGTTATTTTTAGTATTCGTGTCGAAGTGTTTGACACGCTCACGACCAAAATAAATATACCTTATAGTGCAAGCAAATGTATTACAAAGGGTTTAAGAGTCAAGGATAATAGTCAAAAAATTATTTTCGTTGACCATTGCCACAGCTGTCTTTTTTATTAGGTTAAGAGACTCCAATCCATAAGTCTCCGTTACAGTTATTACCATGTGTTCCATACAGTCATACAGTAATCCCTGCTTTCAGAATGAGCACATCCAGTCACACATCTTTACTGTTTAGTAAATAGTTAAGGAATAATGAATCTGTCTTTTAAAATGCGAAAATGGACGTTGAAACTATTTCAAGTGTTTTCTTCATTTTTTCCTGAAAATAAAAAAAATTCTGTATACAATTCGTATACATTTTGTAATTTAGAGACAGGCATTTTACCTAGGTCCTTTAACGTACATATCATTCGTTTTTATAAAAGTATAAGTTTGAGGACGGCGGTTCAAAGTGCACCCACAGTTTCAAATCTACTCAAATAATGCATAATAGTTACAGACGTAAATAAGCAGACATTGGACTGAAAGAGCGTCGAATAATTACTCACGAACAATGAAAACCTTTATATTGGTAATCATATCTTAATAGTACCAATAAATACGAATATAATTATATTTCTAGCCCAGGCACACATTTAATTCAGCCCAACCTCAACGTTCCAATGAGCTCTTAATTTTGCAGACTACAGCCAGTTTACGCATCACGAAGAAGATACATGTACATATCTTATAAGTCGTTAATTGACCCTGTATAAAAAATAAAGTATGACGCTGAGGAAGCAACAAACCAATAGCTCTGTTTGTTTTTTCGTTCCTTTTGTCAAATCTTTGACTGATGACGCTTTCAGTGCACACCCATCCGTTGGTGATGAGTAGTCCAATTCTACATAAATAATAATTCCTGCCGCAACTGGCTCATTATTTATTCAACCCTATACAAACAAATCACAGCTGTAGAGGCAATAATGTCTTTCTATGTTTCTGAAGAAAATCACCTTTTATTTGTAGCGAGTGCTCAGATTGCATTTTATGATAGGACGTTGAGTTCACGCGTTGCATCACACAGGAGATTGCAACAGGCGGTAATGGCTCCAAGAAATAAGCGTGAGTAAGCAAAATTGGACACGAAAACACAGGAAAGCGGTTACTCATGCAGATATCGAACTTTGACTGGCCTGAATAGGACACCAACAACAACAGAGAGAGAAATTGAAACCCTTTTCTCTGCTGTCCGTACTCAATGTATTAAAAAGCCAGACATATTCCCGCAGTGAAAATACTTGTATGTATATTGATGTACCTTAAGGTAGAATATCCTTTTAAATTCTTGCATCTGTAAGCAACTGTTAGCAAGTAAGCGACGACGACGATTATTAAGATAGCTTGTATAATAAAACGTTACCTTAAAATATGTAAGTGAGATGCGAGCAGGGTACACATGTCTAGTTTTTAAGCGCTCTGTCTGCTCCTTGCTCATAAATCGTGGCCAGTTTTGTTTCAGAAGTTGACCAAAGTAGTGGGAAGATAATAAAGAGAGCTGATTATCTCGTATCAGTCAGAACAGTGGCAAGTGATTCGATACGTTAGCTGCAGGAGGAGTTCAAATATTTTTTCTAATTTTTCATATCACTGCGTATATTTCCACAAAGTGACCTGTGTGACCCGATGTACACGTGACCTGCCAACAAACTGACAACCAGTCACCCCCGTCCATGTCTCTCTACAACAAGATCCAACATCTTCTTCACAAAGACTCTCTCTAATTATACGAGTAAGTACCTAGAACATTGATTCTTCATTAATACATATATATAATAAATAGCGCTTCCTATGTTCTCCCATGTACATGCATAAGAACTGTGTCAAAGTGTTCACCCTTAGCATCTAAAGAGTGAGCACATTCATAGAGGAAATCTAGATAATGCTGTACTGTACATGAGTTTGGAGAAAGGAAATTCATATGAGTGCATCGATTTTGCAACCAGTCCATGTGGACTGAAGGTATCCTCTCTCTCCCTCTCTCTCTCTCTGGCTGTCAAGTCAGGAGAATCGAAAAATTGCATTCGTGGAGAAGAAAGTCCTTGAGAGAGATAAGATATGAAATGGCACAGGGAACCAATCATTAATATAATTTTTAAAATCGCTCTTGCACTTTGGCTAGCAACAGTTCTATGTACTCTGATGTCAAGAAGATCGTAAGCGAGAACACAATCGCCCTTTGTCTGTTGGGTGGGTGTGTGTAACTGCTGCCACATGAAGATCTGGTGCACTTCTCTTCTTCGCCACGTCGCACAAACTGTTGGCACATTCGCCTCATCATTAGACATAGATAATTATGCTATTTATCCATATAATTATTGGATGCACATTTACAGTAGCTACCACAGGTACTTGTGCACCTGTTGATTGGATGCGATGGGTTGGAATTCGGTGAACGGCCAGGGCTTTGACGAAAGACTTGCTAAAATGTGTAGGCACACCTCCAAAGGTTCCCACTGCCATTGGATGGCTCCCAGGGCGGGCCGACACATATTTATATAGATTTTAATAACGCAATAAATTAGCTGGTCAGGATTTCGCAACGAGAGATCATGACTCTTCCACAACGCTTTCCAATACACTTGCATGATACGATACATTAAATTCTTCATGACACGAAAACAAATCCAAACAACAAAACTAATGCACAAATGTATTTACTTCATATCTTTGCCAATAATATGTCTGTGTGTGTGTCTCTCTCTCTCTGCATAACATGCTACATAGTAATAATGTGTGGATAAACACTTCATGTACCTACATGGCATCTCACGCCCCAATCAATCACGAAAGTCCACAAGTATACTAGTTAGTAAATATCCTTAAAGTATAAATATTTCTTTTGCTGCAAAGATTACACGCGATGAACAGTAGAAAACAATGGGATCCCCCATATCCCAATATAATTATCCGTTAGGACTTGTTTCTCTCTCTCTCAAACTCTACATCTTACATCATATAATGTTCTGGTGACCATAAACCAGGGTACTCCCAAGCAAAAAAGCATGCTTTGTAAAAAATTGCTTTTTTGCTGAAAAAAGCGCTTTTTTGCTTATGAAGAAATGGATGTTTTATTG
>JABASC010004250.1:0-12200 GCA_019776185.1 Plutomurus gul | reverse complement strand
TTGGTATAGGATTCGCTAATGTATCGTTTCCTGTCTCATCGCTTCCACCTCACAGTCAGCCCAGTAAGTACACTTTGACTAACTATCTGGACCACGCTCCGCCAATTACTCTGCTCCGTCTGTTGCGGATATCAAATTAATGAGTAGACTCTTAATTCTAACAGTTTATTTATTTTGTCTGTAGTTTTCTTAGTTTCGTAAATTATCGCTATTGCTTTTACATTACACTGTATTATATATAAATAACTTGAAATCTCTTATAAAGAACCTTCTATCTAACAAGACCCTACAAAAGAATACTATACATAGTTGGATATTGGGCAACAAATTGGTCTACAAATAGATTTCCGATGTTTAATTGCACTCACAAATTTATACCTGTATTGTGATTCTTGTGTGGTACCAATAATTTACACAGAGTGAGAATATCTTGAAGAGCATCTAACACAGAAAAAGTAAGTTTTATCAAATGGACTCAAAACTAATTGTGAGAAACTCACATTGAAGAGAGCTAATTCAGGTTAGACTTGCTCTCATCAAATCCACTGTCTTTTCAGTGCACTAACAAGAAAAAGACGACAACAAATAAGTTTAGTGAACACGTTGAGATTCAAACTGTAGAAAAGTATAGAGCAAATATAGTGATCCGATGACAGACAAATACATGCATGGTCGGCTTCAACAGAAATTTAGTGGCAGCCAACTCGTTGCAAGAAACATGTGCTTAAGTATCCCCTTGGTTTATCAAATAACCCACATGCGTAGGTAAGGTACTGCCGAAAAAACATGAACAGGTACGTGTTTATGAGAAATACACTCTTTTAGAAAAACTTTACAGGTCTGTACATTGCACGGAAAATGGATGTGGGATATAGGATATTCCAATTTGCTGACACACTAGAATTTAACACAGTACAATGTAGCAAGTCATTTTCTCGTAAAGTTACTGGTTGATTTGTAGCCACTCTTACAGTTAACACAAATAATGTAATATAAGATATAAATGGTAGACACATGTAGGAGCTTCGTGAAATACATTTTCCGGTTTCTAATTCAAAGTTACTCACATAACATTATGTATAAATAAATATTACTCTACACAAAACAGAAATCTCAATTAAGCTGATGCAAACCTGTCAAAAATAAAATGTATACAGTGCACATTAGTAAATAAATTGTCCCTGATCAGGGTTTCGAGTCGGAGAATGACAGGGGAGAAACAAAGTTTTACCTGAATTTCACAATTTAGAACCAGTTAATGTATTATACTTATTTAGGTGAGTATACTAAATTAGATGTGATAAGCAGATAAGTAATTACATGTATTTAACTAGGTACTAATTATTTACAAGAGTATTCAATGCAACAACTTATATTTGTAAGGAGGATTAAAAAAAGTTTATATTTGTGAACCACAGTCCTGTATTTCTCACAGTTTCTTCCGGGAAGTTGGGAGAATCAAGGTAAAGGTGTGAATTAAGAAACCCTGTACAATATAATTGTACATCCTTATTTGTTTGCAAGAGTTATGTATAAGGTATAAGTAGTAGTTTGAAATGCTATTTAATGCTGTTTATATAATAAACCACCAATATTATTCCTATGCGTAATTCACATACATCTGTGGCAAATATTTATGCACTCACGAATAGGCACAAAAACTTCAGAAATTTTTCGTGCAAATAGTAAATACGCAAGTACTAACAGTAAATAACATCAACATGTAATTGTTAACACTGTGTAGTAAATAGTGGTAAGATTTTCGCACTCCAATTCATTAATGTGCAATACAAGATACAGTCATTGATGCATGCCAATGACCTCTTTCAGCGACATTATTTTTAAATGCATTTTAATTTTCCTACTAATATTATTTGCAAACACATGATTTCCTTCAAAAATAAAAGCAGATCATGCTACAGACTATTGCGAAAGATGATTTCGTTTCATGCACAAAGAAAACGAATGAAAGGAAAACATTCATTTTGCTTTCTAGTTGCTCCATTTCGCACCATAGTTCTCCTGTTATTTAACATAATTAGATAAGAAGAGGCAAATTAGGCTTCTGCTCTACTATCATACACCTCTTTGCATTCCCTCAAGTCATAATTTATAGAAACACGTAAACGGAGCGTCTCTCGTTTTCAGCGAGAAGGAAATCGGTATAAAAAATGTAAAGGAAAGTTCTGGGGATGAAGCTAACCACCTTGTCTTTCTTGAGCAGATCCCGGAATGAATAAATGAATGGGTAACGAAGAGACGCAACTTGGCTTCGTCTGCTTTGTTCATAGTTCATATCCCATAATTGTTTATGTACTCGTGTAGCAGGTATTTGTATTCCTGTATTAGGTACTTTTCTATAGGTAGACTAGGATTCTCTTCTCTCACAGTCTACCTCGGCCAAGAAGAATAAGAAGAAGAAGAAGAAGAAGAAGAAAGGGAGCGAAGCCAGCAGCCAAATCAACTGTATAGTATTCTCCATACATCAACATTTTACATGTTCGCATTATTATACAGAGAGGATCACTGATGGCACTGAATAGGTGGAAGCGACTACATATTACAGGGAGTAGTAAATGTACACGGGTTGCTTGCTCGGTCAACTTGAAAGCAACTCCGACTCCACACTTCGCTGTTGCGATGATATCTAGTCGTGGGATGTTGATAAATAGTCCCACACCGGGCGGGGTTCTCCAACTGCATTTCGGTTCCGACTAAAGGAACATTCTCCTATCTACTTTGTGTATCTACCATTACACTGTATCCACTATCTCTATGTACTGTAGTTGTATGCATGGGAATGGGAATATATATTCAGAGTACATATTGTTATTCTGTCTTTATCTCTATCTGGGAGAATAATTCTCATGGACTACCTAACACACTAATGTCTTCTATGCTCTGATACGTGTTTGGTGTGAATTGAAGAGAGTGAAAGCCTCTTATGTATGCGCATACTTTCCAGCACAACCTACTATGTACTATCATGTTCGTACATTCTGTGTATAAGTATATATAACAGGATATATTTTGTGTGTATTTTCTTGCATTCGAGAGAGAGAGAGAGTGAGAGAACTGTTCCGTGCAATGGGTACACATTCTCCACAGTTCGCGTTTTACGTTGCCTCGCCACGAACTGTCTTCTCTCTCGCTCCCTCCACTACTAATGGGAAATGTTTAAGGCTGTAGGATCCATTCAGTCTCTGTCACTAGTTAATCGAAGCGACCCGACGCTCGTTGTTATTCTCACATTCCTCCTTACAATAAGACTGCATGAATATCTCCATGGGACAATGGAGAGAGATTAATTTTTCCACAAGCTCTCTTCTCTTTTTACCACGTTATTCGTCCCTCTGTCTGTGTCTCTCTCTCTCTGGTGTCTCTCGCTCTTGTCCCGACTAACTCCAAATCGCTACACCGAAACTTTTTCATTCTCAATAGAACTGCGTCACTTTGCCAAAGATTACTATGTACTTTTTCCGTCTTTCGTATATGAAAGATAGAAAGAGTAGAGAACGACAAAAGTGCTACACTTCTCTCCACTTTCCACATTAGTTGATGTAGGTGTCATAAAGTAAAGCGAAGATTCCAGAGAACATCCTGAAGTTATTCCACTTCTGCTCTTTCCTCACCTTGAAACTTCACTTTTACCAAGTGTCTCTTCAGTTTTCACTTCCACGCTCCAATGGCACTTTTACAGATACTCTCCCCCCATCCTAATTGTTTTATTTGATATTTTTGTCAAACAAATGCTTTAAACTAAAACAGAGCAGACTTTACTATATTAACGACCGTGAAATATATAATGAAAATACTTAAGCTCAAAATCGTTTTCTTGTGCGAATTGTATTTATAAACAAGTCTATATATACACATTCAGGAATATTAAATGATACTTTGTCGCTCAATGAATTTTAAATGTTTATTTTTTATTTATCCCATAAATTATGGTTAGATGTTTCTGGATATTTGGTTGTACACGCTTTACTGTAAAGGTAGATTTGTACTGCAATGGTACCAACAAGTACGAAATAAAGTACGCTTTAGTGTCACCCCAAATCTATCTATGTAATAGTGTGAGTGAATACAGATAGATAGTAAAACCTGCACAAGCATATATTTCATTACAGTAATATTTATTCGTCTTTCTTTCGGGTGATACTCTATTTCTAAATAACTCACTTGCTGAAGTTATTTAAAACAAATAATTTTCAATTTTTTAAAACTACACTTTCACCACAACATTTTAAAAAGTATAAACTTCACACAAACACACACGAATTGGTTTAACCCAACAGAGTGTAACAAGTACATATTAGCGCATTATAAATCAATTGTTGACAATGGAGTTAAAAATGTGTCTGAAGACTTTAAAATACCTTTACTTGCAAATATAACACTGTAAGATGTAAAGTGAATTGCTAAAATCACTATTGGCAATTGCCATTTGATTTCATTGATAAAGAGAAATATTGTTCTCCAAAATGTGGAAAACCATCAAAATTCCCATAGAAAAATATTGAAGTACCTACTCACATTTCCAAATTTTAAAGCGATGAATATTTTCAGTGAGGCCTTTGAAAATCCTTATAGGTTTAAAAAATACTACCCGACAACCCTCTCTCTATTAGTTACAAGTATATTCAATCTGTATTCTGTATAGATAATATTGTTACGTAAATATGAACTCTGAAAACGCTTTGACTATAACAGCGGTGCGGTAGTGCCACGGAGGAGGGGAGAGGTTTGATTCCACATCCCATGATTTTATCGAGGGTGCTCTGCACTGAAAGATGCTGACTCCAATTTACATTTAGTAACAACAGTCTACTATACTTACAAGCGTTCACTCTTACAAACAGTTAACAGTTCTCCGCCCGCAGAAAGGCAAACAGTATCAAAGAATCTTGTCCCGCAGCCAAATGCTTGAAATCCTACCGCACAACGGAGCTTGGAAATAACCAAGAAATGTGAAATAAAGATCTAATTCCCAAAATTATTAGAGAGACTTCATTACCTATTCATGACCATGTAAATAGTGAGACATATAAATCACTCATAACACCCACCAAGTTTCTGCACGTCAACTTGTGTGAGCGAGATGTAACATTGAAACCATAGAATTATATAAAAACGTCACAGTCACTGCAATAAGTTAAATCGCCGGCACAGGTTGTACATTTCTGAAAATACTTAGGTCAACTCTGATACGAAAGCTGCGAATTTTTTTGCAACCCTGACAAATGAAAGTATAAAATAAGATATTTTACGTCTTAACTGTCTGCAAGTTCACAAGTGAGATGGGCAACTAAAAGCATCAAAGGTAACTTTCCATACAGAGACAATAATTTTACAAAACAAAATAAATTCCTGTGCTCTATGTAATTCTGTAATTCTGTAGTATGAAAAATTTGCTTATAAAATTCATAAGGCATTGCTATACTGCTGAATGTGGCGAGCCACTATGGATTCATGTTATTGCGCTTGGGGTGCAATGTATCATGTTAATGTATGTGCAATTTTAGTATTGTACAAGAAGACCAACAAGAAGATAATCGTGTAGCGAGTAAGCGCCTGTATGTATGTATTATGCATTCGGACGGGGAACTTCACTTTGGTTAGATTGCTGTTTTTTGTAGTTTAATTACTATTTATTTCTCTCTTGTTCCTGTTTATATGTAATAATCTTTCAGAAGTGTCCTGAGCAAAATTATTGCCACTCGTGTGGTTAAAGCGCCTTCTCCACATCAATCATTTATTATTGGGTGAGAAATATTCAGGATTTGACTGCACAAAGATTGTTTTGAAGGTGAGTAATTCCTACACAGAATTACAACCTAAGAACTAATCATTTAACCCAGTTAGCCATAATCGGACAGGATACACCGATTGATCCTCACTTTGGGTGGAATAGGTATTCTGAGCCATAGAATGCTGCCTCATTTCAACTACTATTCCTAGCGATATAAATACATGAATTAAGCACAAAATTAAAGTATTAGTATATAATTTGTTTGATACTTATATTAATATAGGTGCATTATCTGGGTATCTTATCCATACACTCTGGTAAATAAAACAGTGAATAAAGGACACAATTCAAAATTATTAAAATAAAACAGTTTCAAGCAGAAAATTGCACATTTACTTTTACGCTCATTCTGACTTTCTGACGTAAACCCCATTCTCATATCTTTGCAATCGACTCTTATGTAAATATATTTGGTCATTCTCGGTCTAGCTGTATTTACATGTATAGTCAGCACGCTAAGACCATTCCAAGGCAATGCACATCTCACATATACATTTTCTCTTTATAGTATTAGTCTAAGGTTCAGTGATTTTTTCAGCTCACTCGAGCTCTCCTACAGGTATTGCATAAGTAAATAAGAGAAGTAGAGTCGAAGAGGACACAACATAATACTAGAAATGGTGTAATGGAATGTAAGAGAAGCCAATCACGGTTACATATCTTACTACATGTGCATGAACTGCAACGACCAAGCAACGGCTGAATGAGATGACATTACTTTTAGCCAACAACCATCCACCTATGCACTCACAGCTCTACAATGTATAATCAGTAGACAGAAAAGTAGCTAGCTACTATTTTGTGGTATCCATCTGTCCACAGCGAAAGACTAAGCCTGCCAAGTACAATCGCAGCGGACGCTATGAGTTCTCCTACTACTAGAGAAAAGACCGCACTTACACATACATAGTACTCTCTCCCTATACTCTCTATAGTAGTATACGTGCAGTGGGAGACTCACCGTAAGTACAACTCACTCGGGTAACTCGGGTTCCTACACAATAGAATGCATTCGAATGCGAGAGTATGGAACGTACATTAGAGCAGCCAACTCGAGAGCTGCTGCTTTCTTCTCTCCTCTCTATTCTACTTGTTACATGTGACTTGACTCGAGCACTAACATGAGATGAAGTTTAGTCGCTGAGCTGCTCCGTTCGGGCGGATTCTCAGCAGCACCGTTACACACTCACATCACATAGACCACCACTGCCACGGCACATTTCTGTACACCTAGGCGAATACCCACCTATGCATGTACAGTTCTTCTTAATAATACAGACAGAGACAGACAGAGAGAGAGAGAGAGAGAGAGCCAAGTCAAGCCAACCAAAGGGGAAGGCTACATATTTCCAAGAATGGGAAGAGCAAGAGAATAGCAATGGGTAAAGCAGTAGCAGCAGTATAAGTACGTACATGTTGTGCCTTCGCATGGATGGTGAATAATGGAGAGGATTGATTCGGTAGGGCTGAATAAAGCTAACGCACCCGGAATGTGAGCTTAACGAGGAGAAGCGGTCTGAAGATTTTCGTGAATTTCTTGCTGACAGCGTGGATGATATGAGCCTGGAGATGGGATGCGACAAGCGACAGCCGCTTCATTGAATCATAATCGAATCCGAAGATATAGCTGGAAGGGAAAGGAGCGACAGGACAGGACAGACAGGATGGTTTACTCTGCAGACTACTTTCCTTCACTCGTCGTCTCCTCGTCCTCCTCTCTCTTCCTTTCTCTCTCTCTCTCTCTCTCTTCCTTTGAGTCTCTCTCTCTGTGTGTGTCTCTGTCTCTCTCGCACTCTCTCTTTCCACAGTCAAATACTTACCCACCTTATGTATGTACGACACTGTGCAGCTTACAGTTTGCGACGGTGCTTCAGAGAGAGCTGTGCATTAGCAACCGGAGAGCTACTTGCTTTTGCTTCCTAGCTGCTAACCAACCAACCAACCAATGCACTACTCACATCACGTCATATCCACGACAACAGTTCACTTCAATTCTCCAGCGTCCTCCATTCTGTTGCCTTGCCCTCTCGTCTGCCCTCCGTCTCATGCTCAAGCTTTTCAACCACTTCCACATCCCACACTTTGCACTCTGTATACTGTTTTCAGGAAAAATCTTCACTCATTCATTTCACCGTGCTCCTCTTCTTTCCTACGCCTGCTACTATTCTCGGACTATTTATATGTATAACTATATACATATAGCAGTACAAAATGTAGGTATATGAAAATATCTTGCAGTCTGGCCCGTGTCAGTTCACTCACTTTAGTCGTCTTCCTTGGTACCTAGAGACATTATATGAAAATGGATAGGTGTCCTCCAGGGGAAAGTGCAACTACGCTCATTCCACTTTATAGAGGCTGACTGATTGAGAGTCGGATGCTAAATTAAATTTGTGCCCGGTTTCCATTCTGAATCAAATGACGAAAGTCAAGCATGACTATACTATAGGATACACAGATGGGGTATACGTAGGCAGGACGATGCAGATGGGAAAATCACGCTAGAAAAGTGTATAAAGAAGGGAAATATGCATTAATGCTGTCCAAGTGTCTAAATGCATGCAAGTTTGTATGTAACGAATACACTACCAATATGAGTACCTATAGTAAAGTGGAAATTTGACCTTTTGTGTCTTGTGTATATTTGATGCCATTGTTACATTACTTTGCACTGGGTTTCGTTATTTATTCATGGGCAGGTGACCGTTCCTCCAACCTCACACAATTTGTAGACGCCACTTCAGATGGATTTGAAAAAATGAGGAACTGATGGCATCGCGGGGGGATTTGGTCTTTGGTCGGACTCCAGACTCTATGTCTGGTACACCCTGTTCCCTCATTCGTAAAACTGGGCCCTGACAGTTTTCTGTCCTCTTTCTCTGCGCCTACCATAGTCAGTTCTTGTACAATCAAAATTAGCGAAGGAAATTACTCTGATACTAGGAATACTCAAAAAAGTGACAAACTATACATTATACCCATTGTACATAATATGTAATAAATACGAGTTACTCGTATTTACGTGCATTGGAGATAGTATATTGTTGGAGAATTTGTCTGGTATACTTTTAACCAAACGGGTCAGTGCAATTATAACCTAAACTAACCAGGTATAACCGATTAATCCATATTTACTTTGCACCTACGGTACGCCATGCTTCATCATAACTCCGAAGAGTATGCACAATTTACTTTATCAATTTCAGTGGTAATGAATCTTCCATTAGTGTTAGAATAGTATTTACACCAACTCCATTAAATTATACCAAAAAGGCATTTCTTGTGACTATGACACAAAATTTGTGGACATACCAAAATTAGCAAACTTTAGAATATAAATTAAAGATAAAATCTATTAGCCATTTCAAGTGACACTCGGTCTGTTCGACTTCGTGGTCACCGTGGGCGATCACAGCGTGCTCAAAGATGGAATTTACCAGACAATTACAAAAGAACATTTATTCTTACAAACAGCAAACAGTCTTGATTCCGTTTACTCTGTCGTGTTTGTGTGTCAAAGCATATGTACTTCTATTCAGACCTTCATTTATTTATGAACATGCCAATAATTATTAAAATATAAATCTCAATCTTACCACCAATGACATTGGCATAGACCATTCTCATTATGCACGCGAATATCGGTTAAGAATTGACATCTTTGCTTTGTGAATTAATCGACTGCGCCTGAAATGCTCAACTAAATATGCAATAAAAAGAATGTAGTACTTGCGATAAGCATTGTGTAGTATATATTCAATTTACGCTACTAAATATTTATATGTAGAGACAGCAAATGAAGAACAAAATAAACAATGGAGGCAAGTACAACAAACGAACAAGCGTACGCGGCATGACATTTGAATTTGAAAGGAAGGCTTTAGATCGAATCGCTCCTTATATCGAAGCGTAGTAATAATGGAAACTTCACTTCTTGTAAATTTTTCAAACCATTGTAGAACACAAAACACAAAGTCAGAACCATGCACTAAACCACAAGAAATACTCACGACAAATAGCGAAAAGTCAAAGAAGGCAGTTCCTGCTTGAAATCATCCTACGTACAGACCTTCACCGTATAAGAATAACGAGACAAGAAGTCATCTCTACTCGTTCCATCATATTATGTAGAGACGTTCGTAAAACAAGTCACTACGCACTATCTGACTCCTCTACAAATGTGATTACATAATCGGCTGACCAGATAAAAGACTCTACAGCATAGACGTACTCATTTGGACTTGGAACTTCAAGTAGTTTTGGCATAGTAAGCAGTCGGACTTTGATTTGAGTGGTTTTGTAGTTGGAACACTGCTTCTTTAATCGGCCGATGCTTGGCTACAGAAATCACGACCAAACAATTTACTACTTGCTTCTGGATACCATCGTTAGGTTTCACAACGGAATACAACTATACCGGTGAAACGAAACCGGCTCTTGTTTTTATCTGAATACCTCTGCAGTAGTTTGGGATGGCTCCTAGCTACAATGCATTATTGTATGTTGTTGCATTGTAGTACAGGGTTGTAAAAATACAAAATGATGAACGAATTTCGAACAAACACTTGCTGCAAATATTTTTACTTTTCTGTAGGATTTAATGTTTGGAAAACTAGCGCAGTCTATGTACACACTTAAATATTACCACAGCTAATTCAGGATAATTACACATGTATGTGATGAACAGGTGTTGGAGTAGTTAGTGATGAATGTGATACTACCATAATTTGTGAGCTTAGGATAAAAATAACATTTTTGTATACAGTACTTGTTCTCTAAACAGAGCCATGTTGTCGGTATTGGGACAATTCAACCCCAGCGACAAAGCAACCCCACAATACTGACAATTTAATAATTTACATTGTATGTATGCACTGCTTTATGTACGCGTACTATGCAAGAGGGGTTGAGTTGTCGCAAGTTGAGTTGTCCCTGGGTTGAATTGTCCTAGAATCCAAGTCTTCATCCTGCTTGCAAATACAACTTGGAATTTAAATAGGAGTCCCGTCTAGTGTGCTGACTTGGTTGACTGCATTTTGGAACAACATACTTCGAATAATATTCGTTATTTGCTTAACATATTCCATCTTTGTGCACACGTCCACTTTGAATGTTATTTAGTAGTCGAAGCCTTTGCTTATAATTAGTAGAGCATCATAAAAATCTGTGCCCAACTAGCTATCATTTTACTGCCACACGCATTCTATCAATTACCATAGCAGAAACAAATCCTTTTGGCTAATACTGATGAAGTGTAGCTTCTATCTATGAAATGGCGCAAACAGGATGAATCCTAACGTCGTTTCTGCTAATTACGTATACATACACTAATGAAAGGATCCCTTAGAGGTGCGATCGAGGTTGAAATTGAACCATAAAGACACATAAGAACAAAATATAAATTTAGAATATTTTGAGTACATTCAATTCAATTTAATTTGATTCGGAAATCAAATTAAGAAATAAGCTAAAAACGACATTCAGATGCAATGCCATTTCAACTACATCCTAAATAGATGTTATGTCGATTTATTCTTATTGGCTTCTTAACTTTTTAAAAGTTGTAGCCCTTAATTGAATACTTAGGACTTGTGAAGCCAGCTTGTTGTTAGGCTTCCTGATTTAGGCCAGAAATCTTGAACACTTTCTGTACTGTCAATCGGCCAGGTCAATTAATCATACATCAAATAGAAAATGTTATACTTTTTCGTTGCAAAATCACATTGACACAGATGAGCACTGTTTAGGAAGCAAGGTGTGACCGGCTATCGAGACTATGGACTCGAATAACTGACTATTCAAATGGAACGATTCTATTTACCTCTTCAGTGCCTGCTCTCATGACGGGAATTGAATTTAAATTCAGTCCTTATGTTATGATGCTTATACACACGATGGATTATAAATAAATTGCCTCTCTATTTCGGCGGATATCGAGCGTGAAAGAAAACGTAATTTCTGTATCTGCAATAAAAGCTACGTCGGCTACATGAATAGACAGTAAACTTACTAGTAGACTGGAAGGGAAGCACGATACCGTTTGCGCCACAGAACAGAATCTGTATAAGAGGTTCGAGTGATTCAGTAAAATTCGAGCAGTGGAATCGATAGTCACAAATTGATTCGCACACCTTACCGACCATCCACTTTGAGAATATAGCGAATCCCATCTTTCACCATGATCACACTCCTTGAAGTTATGTTCGATCAATTGCATGATGCCAATTTGTTGTCAGCTAGATAATATTATTCGTACCAACTAAGTAGCAGTGCGAGCCAAGCAACATTGTCTTTAATCAGAGACAGTTAAGTGGCCTCCTCGCGCCTGAGCGCGCGCCGTTTTTGTACGAAATTCGTATTATTGAATTTTTAAGAGAAATTGAATAAA
>JABASC010004249.1:0-12200 GCA_019776185.1 Plutomurus gul | reverse complement strand
CCCCCCCCCCCCCCCCCACGCCCGCTAGTTTCTTCTAAAAAAGCATACTTGCTTAGAGTGTACTTGCAAATTGCTAAATCTTTCTTGAAGGGAATCATTCAAACAAATTGAGACGAAATGTAGAATCACAATGCTCTTGGATTGAGCGCGAAAACTTCAACATTTGTATTTATTTTGTTTTAACTTTGTAATTTGCATTGAACATTTCGTAATTTAGGGCAGGCCCTTTTTATCAATAAAAATGCCCCGTAAAATTTCCAAAAGATGTAGGGTACCTTTCTGTACAAACACCAATACAAACTTTAACGTAACCCTTTTTGGATTTCCATTAGACGAAGTTCGGTATTAACAGTATATAAAATATATAAAATACATTTATTGCAATAAATTGAGAAATAAATAGTTTTGTTTTTGTACGCTCACTTGCAAATTTCATTTTACAGGAAAAAGCAATGGTGTGAAATTTTTAACATTCCTTGTTCTACTAAACGAAGCTACATGTGTTCCAGCCACTTTAAACCAGAAGATTTTTGTAATAATTCTAAGTTGAGATTAAAGAAGGATGCAATACCTTTTAATGCTTTTCCTTCGTTACAATCAAACATTAAAAGAAACTTTGACGAGATAAATTCCACAACAGGCAACAAAGATGGAACATTAAAAATTGTGAGTTGTTGTGTAGTAAAAGGATGTTCGTACAACCCTACAATGCACAAACTTTTTCAAATACCATCTAATCCGGACAGGTGAGTAGACACATTAAATGCAATAATATAAATATATATGACAAAAGGTAGCCCATAGACAGATTTTAAAAGTGAAAAAGCTGCAATTTTTGCCAGCAAGCTGTGGCTCATTAGTATGGTAAGGTAAAAAGTGCAAGTCCTTTATGAGCTGAAGTTTTAGAGGATAGCGAGAAATAAAAAGTGGTGTGCATTTTTCGGAACAATACGACAATAGGGGCCCCCGGCCAATGAAGATGTGTGATATGTCAATCGACTCAGTTACGCTGATTTCAATGGTGTATGTGAAAGTTTATGCAAATTAGTATTTGGCTCAAAAATTGCATTTTAAATATGGGAAATAGGTGAAAAATGGTGGTAATAATGATTCAATTAGAACGAAATATTAGAGTTACCAATTCTGTGTAGTAAAATATAAGAATATACATTATGCATATAACAACGTTAATTAAAAATTATTAATAACCGCTTAAAAGTATGTTTTGTGTTTATTGATCTAAACGAAGTAAAATAAGAGAATTTATATTGTGTTTAAGTTTTCCTAAAAATTAAGGAATAAAATCGTAAATTAACCGTGTACACAGAATCGTTCGAATTGGTATTGTCGTAGTCTATTTTTCATTTTGTGTTTCAGTCGATTCTTGGCCATATTTAAAGAAACAATGATGGAGTTTTTATTTTTTTTAAATCCCATTGAGGCTAGATAATTTTAAATCTCTTGGGCTAATTTATGCAAATATGGATTTCGTTCTATGGTAAACGTGTGCCCAACAACATTCCCCCCAGTACTTTTGAACGAAATTGGAAAATTCGATTTCCCTAAGTTCAACCATAGGTCAAATATTTCAATTGACATTTTTCAAGAAGAGTGAAAAAGTTGATAAAACTATCTTGCATATAATGTATATTCAAAATTCAAAGCATTCACAATTTTCCTTTAGGCTTTGCCATTTAATCAATCATTTCTTTCACCGAACATTCATTTTAGGAGAAAACAGTGGTACGCTGCTGTTGGAATGAACATTGCATCCCACACAGGAATTTTTTACGTCTGCGAGAACCATTTCACCGACGACAACTTTTGTAATTGGAACAGGATGAGGCTAAAAGGAACATCTGTACCCAATAAATGTATCCCAGCGTTTTCAAATTACCACGACAATTTACCAGCAGCCGGCATCCTATGCTCGTCCAGAACACCAAAGGAAGAAATGTCTACCTGTCCACCCAAACCTACTCAATTGTTTACCAAAGCCGTAATTCCAACTTTTTTGAATTATTCAGATTCTATCGTGCAGCTACATAAATTGATACCCATTTCCACGGCTTCGGGGCAAATACCAAATATTCTGCAAAAACCTATGACGGTCTCAATGGATAATCCTCAGCCCACGATTCTCGTCGTACAGAGGCAACCACTGGAAAAAAGTAAAAGTGTCACATGTGTTCAAAATAATAATGTTAACTATCCTAAATCTGAATTGTCCGCTAGCAATGTGATGAGTTTACAAGGGTCAGAATTGCCATCGGAAGACATTCAGCAAATGCCAATCTCTCATTATAATCCAAAGACTAGTGTTCCTCCCCCATCTGAGAATTTTTTAAAATTACCAAAGACTGAACCCCAAACCTATACTGATCACACAGTTGGCATTCCTTATGAAAACGTACTAAGTGATTTTGGTACAGGCAATTTTACAATGCAGTTACCTTTGGGGACCGATGGGAACTATGATACTCTTGAAAATACGTGCGAGGATAGCTCTGTGGACTGTTTCACGGAAGACACGAAAATCAATTCGGAATTCCCTTCAACAGGAAATGCTTGTATTGTGTGCAATGAAAATGAATGTACGAAATTGTCACAAACAAAATTGATGGATCTGAAAATGTTTTTATTTGAGATCTTGAACGTTGGATTTAACAAAATGCCTTTCTTCAACCCAGAAGATGAATTGCCATTCTGCGAAAATTGCTTGGGTGCAGTGGATGAGTTAAGGGACATTTACCTAAAATTGAATGTGCTTCAATTCGAATTCGATACGATGAGGGTTGAAGTAATTGCGAAAATCGTTAACTCATATCTGCTAAAACATTCTGAAAGTGAAAACTTATTTGAAGGAGCCCTAAGCAATTATAATTGTGAAGCAGCCAAAACTGCTATAGTTAAGCGTAAGTATATTAAATATATTAAATTTAATGTGAATCTAATTGTGTTAACATCGACAGTAATATATTTCTTAGGTTTACTATAGACTAAACTGAGGTAAAGCATTTGACGTAATTTCTACACAATGTTTTTATTACATTAGGATGGAAAGCGGTATTGATCCAACGACCAGTTTACCATGAAAAGACCAATACACACAATAAATCCACACAATGTGCTTCGGAGTCTCAGAAGGGTGAAATTGATGTTGATAATTGTGATCAAAAGGAAGAGGACATTTTTTTTAACTTCCATGTCCATTCTCCCGCTTCCCCTGCTGATTCTTATTTGGACAAAGACCCTTTAGAAGGAATTGAAGGTGACGAAGAGAAAAATGTAATTGAGGCAGCAGAAAATCCCACAGAAGAAAGTATTGTAAACGAATTAACAGTACAAAATATAGTCACTTCAAAAGTGTCAAAGCCCAAAAACATTAAATCGAAATCTTCACATTCCGAAGAAATTGTTATATCACGAGTCAAAAAGGCCAAACTATCAAAGCGCACAGTAACTTGTCCTATTTGCTCAAAAATAATGCAAAAATGGGGTGGCACACTCAAAATGCACATGCTAATTCACACAGGCAAGAATATATTTCATTGTGAAATCGTACATTTTTTGAAAATGTTGCATGCTTTTAAGTTGAAGCATAAAAAAATGTTTATATTCTGTTTTAGGGGAAAGGCCGTTTCAATGCAATATGTGCGGCAAGTGTTTTCGACAAAAACCTCACCTTGCTACGCATATGCGAAGTAGGCACAATGAAAATGGTGACCTCACTTTTCCTGAGCCTTCATCTCTCCGTCTCTACAAATGTAATTTCTGCGCGAGTGGAGCTTGTAGCAAAGGTCGATTTCTACGGCACATTAAACGTTACCACTATGCGGAAGGGGATGTGGTGGACAACGAAGAATTATGGTTTCATTTTTGTGACGCCCGAGATTGCATGGCGTCTTTTACAGATCAACCTGCCCTTAGAGATCACATACTCAAAGATCATAAGGAGGAGTACTGCATTTGCGAATGTGATTCGTGTCCACGTGTGTTTTGTTTGGTCGAGAATTTAGAAGAACACAAAACATCGCACTCAGCCTCAACAAGTCCAAATGATTTATTCGGATGTGACTTTTGTCCAAAAGTTTTCGTGTCTGACTCTCAATTACAGGAACACAAGGTTACACATCGATTGATTTTTGATGTTTCACACTTCAAATATTCATGTGAGTTGTGCGGTAAAGTTTATGCGAGTGCTGCAGGCATGAATAAGCACAGAATATTTTCTCACAGCAATCAAAGATATTGCACTGTAAAGAATGGGACTACTACTGATGGATTTGCGGAAGCGAGAAAGAGAGTGAAAAGGAGTGGCATAATGAGAAAATATTTAATTAAGAGGAGTGCAGAAAACAAAATGAAGAAGAAAACAAAAATTTGCACGGTAAGTATAGTCAAATGCGCATGCGCGGTCACTTGACATTTGGGAATTTATCATTCAGCTTAATTTTTATAACTTGGCACGGTCTTCACAAGTTCTTAGGTTTAAGGGTCGTAAGTTTAACCGTGATGAACGCATAGGTCATTTAATCGTTGTTTTTATAATGTATTATAATTGTGGTAAATGTACTCAAGGTGTGTGGAATATTGCCATCATGCTCCCTTAAGCGACACATGTATCGCCACACTCACCCCGAAGGGTTTCCTTGCACTTTTTGCGGGCACGCGGCTGTGAATCCGCAATCGTTGAAGACACATCTCATAGATATACACCAGCAGGAAGCCTCTGCCATGATAACTTGTCAGTACTGCAATCAGAAATTTTCTATCAAAAACAAAGTACATTTACAAAAGCATTTAATTAAATTTCATCCTGATGAACATTTGCACGGGAAAAAGCATTGCAAACATTGCTTCAAAATATTTGCCACCCAGGAGAATGTGGACACACATTTCGTGCAGAAGCATCCCCACCTCATTTGTCCTGTGAGAATATTTTTTTTTACTAAATGTAGAAAATTCTTTATGTACTAATATTTTGTGATCGTTTATGCTGCACTTTTGTACAATTTATTGTATGCGTATATTTTCAAGTTGAATTTTAATCGCTACAATGATTATAGAAAATTTCGTATATTTGGTCTAATTAGGTGGAGAGCTGTAAAAAATGGTTTCACTCTAAGCGCGCATGGTATCTTCATCAAAACATTCACAACGATCTCCGACCATTCCACTGTACTTACTGTGAGATGAGATTCAATCACGATGCCTCACTTCAGGCTCACATCAATGTCAAACACACTTTCCATCGGCCGTATTTGTGCAAACTATGTCCGGATAACATAGGGTTTTATGAGAAGAGGATGCTCATCAAGCACGCCGATAAGGAGCACCCTGGAATTTCACACGAGGAACTATTTTTATTTAAGTATCCCAAGAAAAAAATTGTTCCGCGAATGCCACCCATCTTGAAATAGTCGCTCCCCTAAAGTGAATGGTCATGCGAAAGGTTTCAGTCAAAAATATAATATAGTATTTCCAGAAGTATACTCTGACATTCTAATACACACTAAATTCGCTGTGTGGGTTCTTGGAAGCGTTCTTAAACATGTATATAAAGCGCTGTCAATAAATATATTACCCCAGGAGAATATTTCGGAATACATGAATTAATATTAAATTATTTTAACCGGACATCGTGTGTCCTAGAATTTGTATTGCATTTATGGTCATAATCCGTGATTACAATAAGCTACTTCAATGGATAGTACATAGTTAGATATGAATGGAAATTTTCGGCTACCTGGGCAATTTTTATTGAAAAATATTAAAAAATTTGAATTGATCTAATTGAACCTGTGAGTGTTGTAGCCGTAGCCCTTATTAGACGGAGAACCCAACTGTTGCTTGACAACATCGAGCCAAAAGATTTTTGGAACTCGTTCTATGTTAAACAAGTCCTCTTGAAAATTTGAATTTGTCAACCCACCAGTGGACAGAAGGACTTTACATTTATTATGTAAAACAAAATCTCAAAATGAAATATAATACTGTTATTGTAATAAAAGAAGTGTGAGCAATCAATCCAACACCTAAAGGTAAATAAATAAAAATAAAAACGTACAGTTAAAGACTTTCAAAGGCAAAAACCAGAGCTACCGATTTGATTTTATTTCACCACCAATTACCTGTGCACGCAAGCAATGCTTGTACATTAATACCACCGACAGATTCAGTTATTAGGTCATGTTGTTTGGATAAAGACAGTGACACCGTCTAAGCCCTTATGTCGTTCTAATCTTTATACATACACACTTACAATTAGTGGGGATGGTTTCAGTTTGGTTCTTAATAATAGCACTTAATATAGGTACATATATTTAATGTAAATTATGTTGATGAGTGATGGTTGGGTAACCGATGGTCAGTGGTTGAACTCGAAAACGATGCTACGATATCTTTACCCCAAACGGGTAATCCAGCATTGGCTGAAAATGTATGTATAACAAGGCAAAGCAAATTCGAAGTTTTGTTCAATTATTTTTGATCTTTAGGCCTCACAGAGTCTAAAAGTAACGGTGAGATATGCGAAACAGCGGGATATCCTTGCTGTTGAATTTCTTGCTAACGTTGCTCTTTTTTTATATATATGCAAATCAAGCAATTGCAACCTGTAGCCTGTAGCCTGTAACCGACTCTGATAGACCACTCCCATCAGTCCCATCCCATCGTAATTTTGTTTGTCGTTTTTTACCCAGTTCTGTCTCAATCAGTCAAATATTAAACTAAATAATTGAAAAATCTTTATTCGCAAATACAATCAGAACAGAGTAATCTACATTCATTGACACAATCAACATTATTTTTTCATAAGCACAGAGACACAGCAGAGTACGAGTACGACAGTGCGACTTTTTGTTGACTCACGGTGAGAGTGACATCACACGAAGCCAGAACAGATTATTGTTCATTTTGAACACTGTCTATCAGTCCAGACCATTTATGCACTATTTATATACCTTCTATGTGAATTCGTATACCTCAAACCTGTGTTTTTGGGGCCGATTGAATTAGCGACAGAATTTATGTGATTTCTTATAGATTTCAGTTTTTCACAAGTTTAATGTAATTTTATATCATTTTAAATGACACCATTGGAAAGAGCAATAAATTTTGGTCTAGAGAGTGCTGCTACGTGAGTTTAATCCATCAATTTGTGTAGGAGCAACAGAGAGAATGAGCGGCTAATATGCATTTTGTGGATTTGTTTTGTGCAGAGTTTTGTAATTATTTCGAAACATTTAAAAATTGTTCTCATTAAATATGCATTCGGATGGATTCCGCTCAAAATGATTTGACAGAGGGTTCGAAAATGTTGAAAAACACCCTTTCACGGGTTAGTAGTCTCTCTAACTGAAACCCGTTTTCAAAGATCAGCTTTGGGGAAAGATCACAAAAACGTCCATTTTGGATTTTGGAAAGTCCTACATATTCCCGTTTTAATGTAATTCGTTACTTTTGTACATCAGGTGTAAAAGTTTTACCCGTAATTATTTTGTAGTCCCCTAAGGTTCTGAGCGGAATGGGAATCCCCATTAATTTCAAAGTTACTGCATTAAGACAAAGTCTGCATGGTTTTGTGGCAGTGTGCTTTTGCAGTGCTGGTGCGGTGGAATAATGTGACTTGGGGTGTACAAATTCACATAAAAGGTAGATAAATATCTGGCCTGGACTGTTATATTACATACATACTACATTACATACTACTATTAAACTGTTGACAAATACTTTGATTAATTGTAATGACAACCAACAATGTCTGGTTCAATCAGGTAAGTTCACAATATTATTATATCTAAGTTTACAATGAATTTAATTCTACAGTCATTCATCCTTAATTCAATTAAGTTTAAATGATAGGACAATTGAAAAAATTCTGCGACTGCCATCCCCTCAAGAATTGATTGATACACTGGAGTGCCCCGTGTGTTTGGACGTCCCTATACCTCCAATTCGAATTTACACGTGCAATACAGGACACAACGTGTGTGGCACTTGCAAAGACCAACTAGACGATTGTGCACTGTGCCACACCGGAATGAGCAACAAACGAAACTTTTTTGCAGAAAATGTGCTCAGTTCTAGTATATTCAAATGTACTTATGAACAATACGGATGCAACGAAAAACTTAAAGGAAGTGAGCACGAAAACCACGCTAAAGTTTGTACATTTCGGTAAGCACTTCCATTGATTGATCTAATTAATATTCCCGACTTCAAAACGATTTTAAGTTGCAAAATTGATTGTTAATTAATCATATAAATGTTATTCATTTAGGCCAATCATTTGTAACAATAAAATTTGTGATGGCTGTGATGGTGTTCCTGTTCGTGTAAAGGATTACTTGGAACATCTAAGGAAACACCATCAGGTCCTTAATTATTAATTTTTTACCACCATTTAAGATTAAATAATTTAATTTCGATTAATGCCCCCATTTCATCTTAAATAAATATTTTTAGGTTATTGGCTCTACAAAACGTATGGAAGAAGGAAATGAGTTCCCCATTGTCACCAAAAGATGCAGCTTGTTCGATGGCAAGTTATTCTTCCACTTGTTGTAATTAGTAGTTTTCGTTGTATTCAGTAGCGATCCCAAAAAAGGGAGGCGCTATTAAATAACTTGGCTCCACCCATTGCATTCCATTCTTATCCTACACACCTTATTAAAAAAAATCAGCACTTGCCCCTTCGCCATCCTCAGACCCTTCTCCCAAATACCATGCACGGTAATATATGTATTTGCTCTTTCATTTTGTGCTTGTCAAAAATGAGGCCAACAACTTGTCGCACAGGTCAGAAATTTTTTCCATAGCTTATATCTGAACAAAAAGTTACTACAATTGTACACTGGGATATATTTGTATTTAAAACATAACCAGCACGAATGCAAATTTTTTGAATTATTCTATTTAATTTAGGTTTTAATTACTTTCAGATCGCGAAACCATGCAGTACTTTATTGTTTATTCCGGTCGTCAGTTTCTAACTCACTGTCATATTAAAAATAATATTGTGTACAAATGGATTACTTTATTGACCGTGAATGGCGAGAACAAGCGATACAAGGCCACTTTGTCACTTTCGAATTCTCGTAACGATAACGTAAGTTGCTAATAATTTGGACATACAAATTTCTATATATTTTACATATTTTACTCTTACTCATGTTGTGTGTTCGGTTCAAAATTACAAACACAACATATTTAAGTTTTTACGCTCTAAAACGATATGATCGTCTTGGGGGAGGGGCATTCACACTTGTGAAAACACAATCAAACCAAAATCAGTGAATTATTGTTCTACGGCGTTCCTGTTAGTGTTACTTCAGTCGCTGTTGCCTTGAATTGAAGCCTGACACAAAAATGTCATTAAATTCGGATTTCCTAAGGGTTTTATTGGGGCCAATTGGTACAACAGCAGAGTGAAGCATAACACACCACACCCCAACGATATCATTTGGTTTGGTTGGATGTGCTTTTCAGTTTTCCTCCCCTTTGTGGAGCGATCTTATCTTTCTACGGTCGTCTAGGGTCACCATTATTTTAATTGGCACAGTTTTCCAACGATGACTAAATGTTGCTATTTAGGTGGTGCAATGCAATTGGACACTTCCTGTTCATCCAGCTCACACAGATTTCGAAAGTATTTTGCAATCAGGTCTCTGTGCCACTATGCCGGCTTTAGCAATGAAGCAATTTCTGAAAGCTGATGGTCCATTCCTCAAAATGTCGTTCACCTACAAAATAGAAAGGCAATAACCATGAGGGTTTCTGATTTCTGATATGCACATAAACAAAAGTTGTATCCCCATTACTATTAGTTTATCCTCGAGATTTTAGACTGTACACATACTTATGGATAAGGTATACGCTGACAATGAGCACAAATAACCAGACCTCGGAAATGCATGCATTTAAGGGATGTTCTTAAAAATTGGTGCCTGGCGTTTGCGGCTATAGATATAAACTCAGGCCACAGATTATTTTAAAATTTTGTATGCAAATAATGCATTACATATACTATTTAAATAGTATCCCTTAAATCCCTTAAATCCCTTAAACGCATGCATTTCCGAGGTCTGCAAATAACTCGCTGACTCTTCAGTACCCCTAACGTTTTAAAAAATGCATTAGGATGTAAAATTTTGACTTTTTTCATTAATTTTTATACTTTGTCATTATCCGCCAATTGAGTGTTCTCTTTAAGATCCCAAGGGGAAAATTAAAGTTTGGAGAGCATTATGCTGTACATATAATACTACCTATAATATAAAATGTAATTAATTTTATTTGTTACCGCTTTCAGTCAGTACTAGGCGAGCAATGTTGCCCTAATATTGGATGGTAAAAGTATTTGTGGACCCTCTCCCACCTCTGTACGCCTTTGTCCGAAAGACTGGGACCCCCCTCCCCCTCCCATCTTCGGACGTCCAAAAGTAAATATACTAACAATAAGTATAAAAATAATTATTTCACAGAACAGAATTTTATATTATATAAGTTAACAATTTAAGGTGTACAAGTACATATTGTAAATTAATTGTTAGATTACAATTTATTTTTCTTCGTGCCAAGAGAAAGACTTGGGTATTTTCACCAAAAATGTTTTCATTTATTACCAATAATACTTTTCAAATGATTTCCAATGCACGATACTTCCTTTTCAAATTGTGAGTCAAGCTTTTCGAAGTGAGTAACAATAAATAAAGCTATATGACTTTATCCCACTCTGGGGGTCAAAGTTGTGTGGCTGAATCAATTTCATGTACTATAGAAAGTTGGTCCACCTAAAACTGTAACTTTTAGTTAACTCGAACAATGCATGTGAAATGAATACTGTAACGAAACTATAGAGTGCATTTCCAAATGGGAGGAAACGGAATAAGGGAACGAGTTCTAAATATTTATTTCAACAAACATGAATGGTTTTTTGTATTTGGAAATTGCCAGAATGTTGAAGAGAGTTTGATTAATTTTCTAAAAAAACTTGTTAATTATGGAGGACGAGTTGGTGTTCGTGTGTGGTAATTGCAATTCTCCGTGTTGTGCAAATGAGAGACGTAATTCAATTCAACTTGCGACCACAGAAAATTGCAATCCTATATTCAACGAATTATTTATTTTGGATGCTCTTTCGTATGTTTATGGGTATTCGTGGCAACATTATCAACTGAAAGCAGGGTTTTACGAGGCAGTGAATGAATCACAATTGTACCATTGCCTTCTGCGAAGGGTGCGCGCTTTTGTTGGAGGAGAACTACAAAGCTCACCAAAATTTCCAGAATGCATCCCATATTGAATCAATTGTTTACCAAGTAAAAAATCCTCGCAATCAGTCTTCAAAACATAATGATCCCTTGACCAATTGGAATAAAAAATATTATTCGGGTTATACGAAAACTTCAATTAATAACGAAATCAGTAAATTGAATTTCTATTAAGTTAACCAAAAAATGAATTAAGCGGTTTGGCCAAGACTATTTCTAATAATAAGACTAATTTTTCCGTGTGTACTCCAACTCGCTCGTACTCGCTATCCTTTACTTTAAAAACTACAATATTTATTTAAAGATGTGCAATGTGCCCCAATGGCGCTAGTGGCCGGACCTTGCTGAAATCTGTGTCTTTTGCTGACAGCGCGGAACTCCCAATTTCCAAAAGGTCTGCTTTATGAAAAATGTAAAAAGTGTGACTGTAGCTCCACCCCTATTGTCAATTTTTCACCAGCGATATCTCACAACGCTTAAAAGCACCCCAAAAATTTAACGACCTGCCCCCTACCAAACTACTAAAAGTGTCCAGGCAATAGCGAACAATGCGTATAAGCTGTATGCTGTATTGCAATGGGGCGCATTGGAACAGCAATGGAGCGTGAGAAGGTTTGGCCGAATGGCAGGAAACAGAATGAGTTCAAAATATCAAGATATTCATTATGATATTCACTTAACACACAATAATCTAAATGGATGTTGAATACATTTGATTAATTTTCCAATTAGAGTTCATAATTATGGAGGATAAGTTCGTGTGTGGTAATTGTAATTCTCCGTGTTGTGCAAATGAGAGACGTGATTCAATTCAACTTCGGTCCACCGAAAATTGCAATCCTATATTCAACGAATTATTTATTGTGGACGCTCTTTCGTATGTTTATGGGTATTCGTGGCAACATTATCAACTGAAAACAGGGC
>JABASC010004248.1:0-12200 GCA_019776185.1 Plutomurus gul | reverse complement strand
AGGAAGAATTATCAGGGGAATTGTAGGGCGCGAAGTTCTACCACACAATCGGACATTAACTTGATAGTAGAGAAAGTATAAACTCGAAACTAAATGAAACTATGATCTTACTTCTTCTATTCCGGACTTCTTATTGTTCGAACTAGAGCTTCCTTCAGAATCCGATACAGACTAGATGTATAGCAAATTACAAATAATTAGATTACTCTTTCGCGTCTTCATGACAAATCGAAATGAAATAATCATCTCCAATGAATATTTAACTATTCCTTGAATCATCTCTATTCTAAGTCTTACACGGTAGTTTTGATGCTGATTCATTGATTCTGTCATTTCTCCTCCGGACTCGTTCCCTTTTTGACTCTTCGTTGGTGTCGACATCATGAAAGGTGACGGACTTTTCCCTTTTGAACTTGACTTGAATTTTAAAAAACAAAAATTACAATTTAATTAATATTGTCTAGAAGTCTATTGATGCCATCACATCATAATCTTAAAAGTGACATTCGTTTAATAATACCAAAAAAAAATTATGAAAAAAACCTACCCTACAAGGAACGGGGTCTAATAAATCGAAGGGTTCCTTCTTAAATTTGTCCGAACTGGAGTACGATGAAAACACTGCGTGTGCTCCATACTAAATAATATAACATTTAAATATTGAATGAATGTTATCGTTGAGTCATAAATGTTATTAAGGAAACATCCGTTAGTTAGCTGAAAGGGAGCCATCTGAATTATCTAATTATTGTTTAGCAATGACGGTGGTACATTTCACTAACCACAGAAAGATCTTCTTCTTCATCAACGCCGTCACCTGATACACCGGACAGGAAAGGAGTCAACTATAAGAATGTTTATAAAACAAATTAATATTACAGGCGTCAACTGTCAAAAAAAGTCATTAACAGAGGGTGTGGGTCTGAAGCTACACTGTAAATTCTCACATAAAGTCATGATTGGTTTTTGTAATTTTGTTGTGGTTCTACTACATCACAAGCAAAACATTTTGTGACAATCATAACCGAAGTTATCACATGTACAATTATTGTGCACACAAACAATGCACAATGATTGTTCAAAATGGAAAAATCGATGTTAAGTGGAAGTGACATTGACAATACTGTCCGTAGGATCTACAATGTACAATTTGTATTGTAAATGACTTATTTTATTCCCGTCTCAATTAATTGACTTCCTGCTAATTAGAACCACAATGAATTGCATACATAAACACTTTATTCACGTTTATGTGAGATTTTCCATTCTGCTAACTTTCTTGACATCCGGTGGATCAATCCAGCCAACAAAATATCTAAACAGTGTTAAAATGCAATAAATACAAACTAACGTGATTGATGTTTCCATTCTCTCCATTGCCCGATTCTAATAATCGTTTGTCGTGCTCCTTCGATTTCAACATGTCCAACAAGGTTTGTTCACTCTCACTCATGTCAAGCACCAATCGTTCTAATTCGGCATACTGCCTAACATCTCCCTTTACAACGAAATCAGACAAATTTACATTGCGTCAGTCAGCATTAAATCATTTTTAACCAATATAATGGTGGCGTTCTATTTACAGTGAACTTACAGGATCGATACTGTTAGAAAATTTCCTCATTCCTGATGTCGCTTTTTCAATACATTCTCTGATTTTTTTTAATCTGCTCAAAATCTGCTCTTTCTACAAAGAATTAAAATACTCATAATATTCATTTTTAATCAAAATAGATGATAGAATGGAACATAATCACTAATAAAAATACTTACAGAGATGCGGGAATCCTTCTCCTTATCTCTTACATCTCGATCTCCCATTTTAATTATAATTTCAAGTTAGCAGTAACCACTAAAACAAAATAAATTCAACATTATTCAAACCAAATAATATGCCTTGATTAAAAAAAACTTTGCTTTGTTTACATCGTATTCAGGCTGATCAACTTAAAGAAACATGTGTTCACACTTACAAACTAACAAACAATTAATGCTAATGATTTTGCCGAGGCGGTTATTTTATAATGGCTATGGCTGTACTCACGACGACTTGCGGTATGAGCCGTCGAGCCGTGCCGTGTTATACATTTTACTTTAACTACAAAACTACAACTATGTATTGACTGATGAAGTGTAGAAAAAGTCAATGGCAAAATCATGAATCATAAGGGCTTTAGGTACATATTCAAATACAAATAATAATCAATAAAGCATCAATGGTTAATTTAATTAGTAATACACCTACACAACTGTGGTGAGTACGTGAGTGTGTTGAGTGGTGTCAGTGGTGTGATGTCGGATGCTGGATTAGTAATTCCTAAATTTTTCTGTGCCTATCAATTACTGCTTCAGTCGAAAAAAACGAGCTAAACATTATTCAAACACAATCTTTGATTATTTTCACTGTAATAATTTACCAACAACTGTGAAACCAGTTTATTTTGTATTTGAGAGATTGGTGTAATCAAATCTAGCACTCACATATGAAATAGATGGAGAGGATGAAATGGAGAGGAGAGAGGATATAGAGCTGTACAACTTGAATAATGTAATGTAATGCCGTCGTCGGAAAGGGAAGTGTGCATTTTACAGTCTTCCTTGTACCATGATTTGAGAAGAGAAGCGTGAGCGTGAGAGTAAGAGACGGGTTTCTTATGGGACAATCATAAACAAAAATGCAATAATAACCCTTCTCAAATTCTCAATGGTCCAAAAGTATTCCAAGTTCAAAAGCACATCTGTCTTTAACTTGTATTCAAAAAATCTATTATAACTATAAGTTAGAGTTGCAGTAAGGTGGAGTTCTTTTTTTTTGTCATCTTATCGGATAATGAACATTATAAGTCTCTGTGTTAATTCCCACAGGCAAAAGCGAAATTTACAATTTCATTATATTGAAAGACGAAGATATAGTGATGATTAAAGAAATCCAACGACATCTCATTAAGATTTGCTATCATGCAGTGTCCCACATAAACAGTTTGCTAATAACTTTGTTGCAGAAGTAATTGCGTATAACTTCTGAGAAAATAATTGCAAATCACAAAAAATCTAATCATGAAATGAGTGTTGATATTGGTACAATAAAAATAATAATCATAAATAGGTACTTTGTGTATGCCCGATTTAATGAAAGTGAACGCACACTCACGGCAACCGTCACATAAGTATCACTCCCCATCGTCCGCAAGACAATTCATTTGAATTAAATGAAACTGAAAATTGAATTTTCATGAAACCTGCAAAAATGGATCAGCATACAGCATCAACATTTACATAACGACTTACGTCAGTAAAGAGAACTCTCCTTTCCAACGGTTGTTTAGCCTAACTCCATGCAAAGCTAAATTTAACCTTCTCTCGAACTAATTATTTTGTTAGTGATATTTTTCGTCCACTTCAAGGTCACACCCAGAGTAAGCAGTATACATCACGCAGGACACATTCACTACCTCACGCCTCACGACCGTTGCACGAATTAAATCCCCATCTTCGAATTAATTCCTCATCCGAGGAATTATTCTTAATTCAGTTGATATAGGTTGCTCGAAATCATTATTCCGCATCCCTGAAATTGTTCCCCAGTCTAAAATATACGCTTTATACTGATTGTGTCGTTGTGAGTTGTTGTGAGTGATAATTAAGGACAAGAATGCTGCATTCTGCATGACATTTTTGCATGCATTCATATGCATTCTGAATGCATATGAATGCATGTAAAAATGTCATGATAGTCATGAATGGTTTTTTCAACGACTTTAGACTTTAGAGCACAGATGGGCAAAAAACATTTTCAAATTTAAACATTTTCAAATTACAGTAATTTGAGCTCATTGAGAACAGGGTATGAAACCTTCAGCATTATAAGAGCTATATGGAGGTCAGGATCAATCTGAAGAATTGGGAAATCTAGCGAAATCACTTGCTTTACCTTAAAATTAACTCTCCATAGTCAAATTATATATTATATCAAATTATTTTTAAATCAAATTATGTTATAATAAGCTGTATTTAAAAATAATTACGAATAAAATGTAATTTGACAGCTCTGAAGAGTTAATTTTATGGTAAAACAATTAATTTCGCTCGATTTTCAAATTCTTTAGATGGATTACTCTAACAATGCTGAATTTTCCATACTCCGTTAGCACTGAGCTCAAATTAATGGAATTTGAAATGTAATTTACCCATCTCTGAAAGAACCATCTCATTGCAATTTCTTCGATCTATAGGTTTTAGCTAGAGAATTTATATCTGCATCTTTATATCTACCTAACCTTTAATTGTCACCAAACTCAAAGTAAGTTTTAAATGTGAATATAAATGCACAATGTAAAGAATAATAATAATGAGATAATGAGAATATGAATCAAAAATGTAAAATACATGTTTGCACGTAAGTATGAGTGTGGAAGTGCCATCTGGGTAAAATTGAGTGAACATGTGCGAAAATGCTATTTAGACTCGATTTCGTTTTACAACGGACAATTCATAACGTGTCGAGACGTCGAGAGGCAAGAAAGAGCTTGGATGTCAGCCATTCTCAGTTCAATAATAATTTCAACTAAATATTTATGTACACACACCTATTTAAATGTTTGAGTAAACTGTAAATTTTAGCTGTGGTCTTCAAAGACAACTTTTCCATCACTGTATCTAATTTAAAAACTCGCTGGACTCTAAACAAAAGTGAAACTCAAACAAAACCATATTTACGGTGTCTACTGCGACATCAGAAATTGTAGTGATTCGTTTTTGTGATTTTGGTAATTGTTAATTTGTAATCTTTCCATTTCAGTTTAGAATTTTGTGTGAGCTCCCGCCCCGCTTGAGCTATCAATAGGTGTACATGTACATCAAATCAAATATGAGAGTATTTCTTCCGCTGATAATTTAAATTGTAAATTGGTAGAAGAATGGAAAGGCGATCTACAAGAGGCCGTGTCTCTGAAACGCCCACCGGCAATTCTGTTCGAGGAGTTACTATTGCCGTTAGCACTATTACTACTGCTACTTCTCCCCAAGGGGCTACATCATTACAAGTCATGGAGGAAGTAGAAGTGGCCAGCGAAGAGATTGTACTCAATCGACGAGGAATGGTAAGTATTATGTGAAACATTTTTGTGACGATGGACAATGTTTTCCAACAACAGGTGAATTAATAATTATTTGTTAAATTTCTTGTGCCCCAGCCTGCGCGACAGAGAAAACGAAATAGATTTTACTTTGACGATGATAACATAGTGACAGGTGAAAGCATGCGAAAATCTACAGCCAAAAGTCCTATAAAGAAAGTAAAACAAGAACCAGTCGACACTTACGAAGATGTAACATCAGAAATTGATTCGACTGGCTTCCCACCTTTTGTGCAAGAGGAAGTTCAAATTCAATCAACCCCTCGTGGTAATTCAGCTCTGTCCAAGTTCTCAATGATGGCAGCGAAGACGGCGAAGACCATGCTGAAAACAGTTGAAAGGATCAACAAAGAGCAGTTCCAGTACCAAGCAAATTTAGAAAGAAAGAAACGATCTGAGGATACACCTGGCAATAAAGGAGTTGTTGTTGTTAAGAATGCAATTCGGCCAACCCCTGCACCTATTAAACCGACTGCCATTGTCAAACAGGAAACACCAAAGTCAAAACCTGAAAAAGTGGCACGAGGTGACAAAACTCCAAAAGGAAAACCAGCGACTGTCAATCCTCCTTCGCAGAAGACCTCCAAAACATCAACTGTCTACACGATTCCTGTAAATAAATCTAGTGGCAAAGACAAGTTTGAGTCTACCAATAGACATATGAAAGGTGAGGGGACCGCCCCTAGAGGAAGGCCACCCAAAGCTCCTGAAGCACATACTTCCAAGGTCAGAACTTCTGAAAGTACCACAAAGGCATCTAAGGAACCTCCCGTAAGGATTAAGAAAGAAATTGACACATCCCCACGCTCTTCCAGTCGTTCTGAAAGAGATGAGCGAGAGTGGCAACAGCAAAGGGTGTTTGAAATGGATGAAAAGGAAAAGGAACGACGAGAAAAGGAAAAAAGAAAGGACAAGGAGAGAAGTCAGAAGGAGCGGGACAGAGACAGAGAGTTTGTAAGGTTCATTTAAGCTCTTGTCCAATTATTAGTTAATGAAATTTTTCCATTGACCTAATATGAATGTGATTCTTACTATTCTAGATTCCCTCAACCTCTAAATCCAACCGAATCAGAAGACCATCCACTCCCGTGAACTCCTACTTGCTTCATGGGTCTCATCAGTCAGAACATCAAGAAAAACAAACGATAGACAAGAAAATTGCTCACGACATAAGTCTTCGTCTGAGAAATTTACTAAAACTACCTAAAGCTCATAAGTGGGTCTGCTATGAGTGGTTCTACAGCAACATTGACAAGTAATTCACATTTCTTTTATTTATATCTTGCGTTTTGTATCATTATCACGTAATTGATTTAAACAAATCCCCAAACATGTAGACAAGGTAGATATTAATTCGATTTATTGGTTGTAGGGTCTTATTTGAAGGCGAAAATGATTTCCAGATTTGTCTGAAAGAATCTTTCCCTCAGCTAAAGGCACGTAAACTGACTCGTGTTGAATGGTGTAAAATACGAAGACTTATGGGAAAGCCGCGTAGATGCTCGCAAGCATTCTTCGATGAGGAACGAGAAGAATTAGCCAGGAGGAGACAAAAAATACGAATGATTCAGCAACGGAAGATCACTGATTTTAATTACAAGGAACTGCCCGACGAAATCCCATTGCAATTGGTTATTGGCACAAAGGTCACGGCCAGATTGCGGAAGCCACAGGATGGTTTGTTCACAGGTACAATTGAAGGAGTTGATACTTCGAACAACACATACAGAATCACATTTGACCGAGGTGGTTTGGGCACTCATTCCATTCCGGACTACGAAGTTCTTGTAAGTTATCTTCTTCTAAGAATGACAATAAAAATTAATGACAAAAATTATTCGCCCTGACTTAGTCACCAGTCGTATTTCTCTAGGAATTACAAATTAATTTTTTCTATTCAGTCGAATGAGGCCCCAGAAACCGTGTCTACTTCCAGCTTTGCATTGAAGATTCCTCGTCGAAGTTATGCCGGTTTAGGCAGTGGCTTTAAATTTCAAAATCCCTCTCTTATGGGAGAAGATGGAATGTTTGGTGGCCTTCCCAAATCTCCGTTTCCTGTCGATGGCATGCTGGGTGGATTTCCCATTCGACTATTAGATATGATCGTAAGTGACTGAAACTATTATTGTTAAATATGCTTGTCACTTTGACATTCTCTCTATGCAAAAAGGCAGTTTTATTTTTTATTTTTAGCAATTATTCATGATACAAATGAAATGTAGGTGCGGCTTTCGAAATTGCTCAAAGCAAAGCGTGAGAAGATTCTACAGTTGAAGGAGTTGAATGTTGAAGCGGAGAAAATGCGATCCTACTCGAAACAATTCAATGAAGACTACCGATTGAGATATGCCCGTTGTGTTCTTGACTTGGACTCAATGAATAAGGAAATGTCTATGTACTTAGAGGGGATACAGCAATACTGCCTTGAAATAGCGCCAGACCACGGGGCTAATCAAATGATTGTACCCGAAGATGTCCAAAGTCAATGTAAACAAGAGGCAAATCTCATTGTTGACACTTACAACACAAAACAAAACAGAAATTTGGTCCATAATTCCAACAGTTTAGCCCTGATATCCAACCTTACGTCACTATTGCTTCAGGTCAAGGTAACAGTTTGTCACAAGCACTATTACAAGCTTTACACTCGTTTTTGCATTCAGTTAAGTTCGGTAAAGATGTAATAAATGTGCTTTATGAGGTTCACTTATTATTGCTTATTGAACCAATTAAGAAATAATACAAGTTTCGTATTGATTGTTGGAATGTTTGTGAATAGACTTTGCAGGCTGGTGACCAAAGGAATCTGTACGAGTTAAAGAGCATCAAAGATACCGTGAGAGAAGTGAAAGCCACATTGGTTGGAAAAAATGTACAGCAGTTCCAGGATAGAATAGAAATTCCCATGAACCGTATTCAAGCTGGGCTATGTGTTTCTGGAACCAGCAAATCTTTTTAGCCGCTTTTCAAAAAAAACATTTAATGTCTTACCTTAAAAAATTGTTTTATTTGTTTTTCAAATTTAAATTATCTAAAAAAACAGAAATAGATCAATATTGTACATTTATTAATCGTACTACTATTAATAAGACGAAATCTTTTCAACTACATTACTGGCTCTGGCGTCGTACCGATATGCTTTAGCGTTGAAGTATTTATTTAAACAACACGTTAATGGGTATTCCTCGGCACAACTTTTAGAAACATTTTGCATGCACTTTTTAAAGATTTTTTAATGCATCGTTCGTGTAGGCTTCATGAAATATTTACATTTTCGACCAGTTACCTTTAAAATGAGTGTGAGATCCGAAAAACAGTTTTCAAAATATTTCAACTCATGTTCAATGATTTATTTTTAATGCTCCATATTTTTGGGTGGGTTTACATTATATTTAAACTTACATTTTCTTAGCATATTTATCTATTTTAGTAAGTGTATGTAATGTTTGTAATTTATTACTATGTACTTTGTTTTTAAGGATGCTCCATGACATTTTCCTCCATTCAGACCTGTCAGTATATTATTTATATATTTATAATAAAAATCACAGCATTGTAAATAGAACTTTGACATCAACAGTTCAATAGCAGAGAGAACTTAAGGACGAGATCACTTGGAGTCATAGCCACCCTTTTTCTCGGTAAACCTAAGCCTCACTCTCAGTCTACGATTAGTTAAAGGACAACATGGCGAACAAATATGATTGTTGTAGGATTTCTCATATATTGAAATTATAATTGTCATCGCGTCGCTCTTTCTCATAATAATATTGGTGATTTAAAGCGTTCAAGAGAGACGGACGGACGGAATCAAAAAACATGCCCAATATTATATCTAGTAGTGTGGATATACCAGATACAATTGCATGCACATTACACTGTGTCTGTCTTACAGTTTTTATTACAAAAGTAAAATAAAAAGATTGCCATTGTTGCCATTATTGGCTTAATTGAAGTTCCAGCTGAAGATTCACCTTCAGATTCCACAGCAAACAAAAAATAGAATGGCTATGACTGAATTTGAAACATCTCCAAGAAATCGAATTTCATCTTTCTTCTAGTTCTCATCCACTCGCACGACGTGTCCGCAACTAACAATTATATAGAAACATGGCAAGTGACAAGTAAAAGTCTGTGGATAGGAGAAAAATATGATGCATCACCCTGTAGACCTCTCTCGCTTCTTTCACAAAGTATTATTATATAATATGAATAATCTTCCTCCCTAATTGTAATTAGTCCGCGATGTGATGTGTGATGCAGCAGGTATATTACTTGAACAATTATTAACACAAGACACGACGACACAAAATGACAATCGTACTCATTACAATTAATTATCTTTACACACGTAAATGGGTACCGTAATTAATATACATATAGAATAATCAGCAGTATAGGTAAGGTATAGAGGGATACAAAATTGCGTACGGCAGATAATTTTGACAATGACAATCTCTTGCTGTCACCATATGGTTACACACAATGACATCACTTTACATGCGTGATCCATTGTCATCTTCTGCCTCACAAACTGAGACATGAAATCCATGTGGCAGTGTATGTGATGGCTCTTAAACTCTGATTGCCACCAACCATCACCAACGCCCTTCGTCAACTGCAATAATACACTGCAGAACACAAACTCAAACATATTTACATACACCTTGCTTAAGTTCTGTCACATAGCGCATTTTAATGATATTTTCTCTATTGATTAGTCAGATTATTAGTAGTATTGTTCTTATTATTATATTAGTATTTGGAGTAACAACTGTATCATTTTATTTTTTAAATACTTGATACAAACATTTTCATTTATCTATTAATAAGTATTAACAGTATAAAGTAAATAAAGACTTATCTATTTTATAAATACTCCTCCATGTGTTTAATAATAAACGGAACAAACTTGACTGGACAGGATTTGTGGGGTGGTCGTGGTTGGACTTGATTGGATTGGACTCATTATTGTACTCACTATAATGTAACTATATACTTCGCCCTCACCATTCACCGTCTTCTCCCCATTTTATCATCCAATCAAGTTGGTTATCACAATCAGTAAGAACAACATACATTCGCGTACATTACATTGTAATTACATTTTATTTATTCCATTAAATGATAATTTTATTAAGTCAATTCATATTTTATTCAATATTATCTGCCATCTTGCTTCTTCTTGGTCCTATACAGTACGCAGATATTATTTTTAGCCTCTTATACACATGCTAAAACTTACACGTCTACACTTTATTTTATTTTCATAATATTGTCTAAAATCCTAAATCCGTTCTGTATATCAGTATTTGCTCGGGTGCCTATTCTTTGCATCTGTACACTCTTTCTACCAATTACCATGCCCTATACCATAGTTAGGTAATTTGGCATGAGAGGAAACGGAGTGCAATGTGTAACACGCTCATCTGCCTTAGTCCGACAATATTTGCCTGTTAAACCATAAAAGGCGAAAATATTTGCAGCAACTGTAAGGTGAGAACCCGATAAAGAACTGGAATGGGTAACACTTACATATAATTAGGTACTTTTTACATTCACATGCATTGAATTTGGCTTATAAATGACTTATCAGTTGCCAACGCTAAAGAATTGTAAGTCGCTAGTGAATGACCTTGTTGTTGGTCAGCTATTGTCTGGTTGGCCTACTAAATAAGTCTATAAACTTGCTATATTCTAATAACAAATCTGTCGTCACTACGAAAACAATGTTTTCGTTCCTAATGTTGTATTAGTTACGACTAGATACGCAAATTTAACTTTAACAATGAGATAAACTAATTATTTAGATAATAAAGAACTAATAAAGCACAATGTTGTGGTGGTCAAGAGGCGGTTGTCGCCAAAAACTTGTATTACATTAACAATGTACTGTTTCCAAGTCCCCACGGTGTTGGTACATGATGCTTTCTGTTCAAGTTGAAAAGAAAAGACAATTAGAACAGAATACAATTTTACTCGGCGGCACTAGATATTTTTACATGTCATTAAACATAACTGTTAAGAAGAAAAAAAATTTGGTATCTTTATAACACCATAACAATTATACACTATTCTTTTTTTAAATTAAAACGTTACCGTTAGTTGTTATTGATTCCAGAAAGTAGAAAACCAACAAATAGCCGTTACAATGCGACTACATTCACATTAACCAAAATACCAGTCTCATTAAAATTCAAAGGCAGCCAAATAAATCAAATAAGTCAAATAAATCACATTTAGTGCCATTAAATCATATTTACTCCCAGTCCCATCCATTAGATAGTTACGCTACTCTCTCACAAATCCGAACATTTGCATTATTTAAAGTGTTCAAACGATTCAAATTTGTAGCAAATAAATTTGAGGTAATATAACGATTGAGATATTGACAACATCAATATAGATTTTTTACGTAAATTAATTAGACGTAGACCTACATGTCAAACTCGACAGTTATTATTTTTAGCATACGTCTAGTTGACGCAATTACGATGGATCACTCAATTGCTCAAGTTTTGTACAAATGGCAAAGTGATGATTGAATTTAAGAAACAGGCTAAATTAATCGGCAACAATTATTAATTTCAATTAAAACTTAACAACATCCCTTTTTTACTTTTCTAAATTTTGTTCTGATTTTGCGGACAGTGGTGAACTTAGAAGAGAGTTGGATGGTACTTCAAACTATTCACCATGTTATGTTAAATTAGTTCCACTCACTTTCCTTCCTCCTTTACTTTTCTGTATTAATTTGTGTTGCGCGGGGATTCTACGGACCCCAGGGCCCCTAAGGGATGTGTCACTGAGAGAAGATGAACTCAAAGCATTTTGAAAAATTGTTGCAATTGTCGAAAAAATCTTTGATTACAAAAAGTTGACATATGTTTATATCTACAGGAGTACGACCGCACTATACAGAAATACGATCGTAGGGCGCACCCCGCATTGAAGCCGACTATTGCCAACTCTCCTTTTATACGGATTTACTGGACCACTGATTAGTCAGATTTCCAACCGTCCTACCATTAATCCGACCACTCAACAGATAAGTAAATGTAGCCA
>JABASC010004247.1:0-12204 GCA_019776185.1 Plutomurus gul | reverse complement strand
GAAATAAAAAGGACAAAATTCATTAAATAATCACTGTTTCCTGTTCTGATGTGGAGTCTATGATTAAATAACTATTTTTAGAATGAACATTCGAAATGATTATTATTAAACGTAAAGAAGTTAAGTATGTACTAGATTAAAATAGGAGAAATCTTTTTTTTGTGCAAATTGTAACAATCATTGTGGTCAAGTTTCATTGATGGGTTTTGTGTCGGATTTCTATGTAGCGGCAACATGAGTGTTAATTTAAACTTTATTGACATATGACGTTGTAGGATTCAGTGAGAGACTTAATGAATTCATTTACAGTAGCGAATTAATACGATTAGTACGAAGCCTCTGCTTGTTCACTATGAGAAAGCATTAATTGAACGGTCTGTCTTTCCTTTTTTAGTATCAATATATCGAGAGTGGTCACAAGGCGTAACAATACCATTTTCTATACTGAAGGATACACGCACGTCTTACCAGTAAAGGGAGTAATAATAATGTGTAGTATGGTAGAGTCACTGTTGAAGGCGGAAATACAAAAACTAAAAGCTTACAAGAAGAGAAATAGTTGCGATCTAGAGATCATATCGTGCAATGTAGAGCAACGGTGGCATTCTTTTCGTTTGAGGCGTCGCGAAAGNAAGAAGAGAAATAGTTGCGATCTAGAGATCATATCGTGCAATGTAGAGCAACGGTGGCATTCTTTTCGTTTGAGGCGTCGCGAAAGCTTAAAGGGCTCCTGGTGACATGTGTCACCATTATTTCTTAGGATCGCTATTCGTGGTCTGACGGCGGAATGTAAGGGAAACTGATAACGTCTCTCCCCAAAGAAATCTTGACTTGACTGACCAACTTTCTTCTCCTTCCCACTTTGGTCTCTGAATCTATTGTTCCTGCTTGCCACGTAAAATGGATTGGACCACATGTAAGACATGTTATTGGGCTTTGCTATGTTCAAAGCAGAGAAACACCTACGATGCAAGAAAACTGCTCCCTTCCAAAATATTTGCTCATTCCTTATAAAAGCGATAAATTTCCACACAATATTGTGAAGTAATTTGCCGTTCAATAATTTTCTTTTCTAAATTAATTTATTAAGCAATTATAAAAGTAGGTGGATCTAGCTCAACTTTTTTTTTCAAACTATATGCGTAATTATTATGTAGTTTAAAAATGTTGTCTCCAATTTAATATTAAAAATTGAGCCTATTGTGAACTTTCTCTCCGAATGTGACAATTAAGACAGGCGGCAAATTTTCAAAGATTTACGACCCTAATGTTTGAATTCACTATGTTCTAGCACACAGGCATAAAGGGGAGACATGTGGAAATTCCTTGTCTAATTGTAGGAGGACGCTGAGATAGGAACAATAGGAGTTGAAGAAGAGCTGAGAGAAAGTCGCATCACTTACTGCTATAGTAATAGTAGAAACAATGGGTGCACCATTGAGATGGAGCTGTGGACGAAGTGACTTTCAAAGGAAAAGTAGATTACGTAAAACCTTTCCATGCCATATAATTTTAGTGGAGGAGGATATGAGCTCTTAGTTCTAATGCTTATGCTTGTAGTTTGATAAAAGCGAGACGGATTGGCAAGTGGCCAGGAAGCAGCGGGAAAAAATATAATAATATCGTCAGTTGTACGAGAAAACGGAAGGGCAAGACAGGACAATGTTGTTTTCCTCTGTGGACATGCCAGACGACTCTTTTGCAATAAAGTTTCTAATAACCCATTCCTCGTCTCCTTAGACGCACAGAGAGACCCACTCACCTTTTTCAAGAAATACGTTTTATAACATTGTAACTGTTACCCAGGAATGCTTAAATAGCATTAGATGTTCAACTTGTAGACGGGTGAAAACCCACTTTTCACCGAATTATCACAATCTGCTATTTTGCTTCACTTTGCACGGAATACAAAATGAATGAGCTTTAAGGGGGAATATAGCACCTTTCAGAGATATGAACCGGTTTGAAGTTGTGATGTGACAATCTTGAATTGGAAAGTAGATAAATCCTTTCAAAACTTTCGTTCTCTTAGAATTTGTGAATTGTAAATTGGGTTTTATGTACTGAGAGACTTTTGTAGTGTAAAAAATTTAGAAGAAATTTTCATTTTCATTACACACTCAAATGTGTATGGTTAATATCTACGACAGCCCTCGTTCTAGATTACCATTAAAGTGATCATCGTCATCCGAGTCAGTTATTGTGTCGGAAAGTAGTTAAAAACTTGTTTACAAACGGTAATGATACACGCGAACAAAGAATGAATGGTGGAAAAAATGGTAAAAATATGATGCAAAGTGTCAACTGGTCCTTTTTCCACCAATAATAACAAATTGCCCTTGTAATTGGAAACCGTAGCATGAAAACTTTAACTTGGTGCACATTTTTTGAATGGAAAGTAGGAAGAGAACCCAATAATTATTATTGTAGATTTCAACATCAATAAAGAATTGTATTTACAATAAAATTAATTGTTATGTTTAAAAATTAGGTTTAAATTTGCCCATGTAGCTTGTTCCGTGTTGGTCGCATTTAATCTTAGAATTTTGAAGTATTTTAGAAACTTGCTGAAGGGACAGAGTTTTGAAAGACGAATATAAAACTTGTAACTTTAAATATTCTATCATTTTTCCACCACCTTCACAAATGAGATTGTTGAGAAATGTAGTTCAGAAAAGTCTTCCAGTTTTTCCGCTTAAAAACTGTCTAAAGTATCACGACGTTAGTGAAGCAAGGTGTATTATATACATAGCGCCTAGGTACTTACCTTTAAAGTAGGAATAAGGCAGAAGTGACTTGACTGTTGTGAGTTTTCGAGTCATAAGAGTCTATGCATAATTTAGCAGAAGCATAAATCAATAGAGAGCACTAAGGACTTACTTGAACTAAGAAGGCTCCAAGAGACTCCAGAAGATTCCTCTTGAATTATATTTCAAAGTCAGGACGAGCAAAGTGCAAATAATTCATAAGCTTCCACTCTTCCATCGGTGACTGTGACTTTGCAGTCAGACTTGTCTGTACGTTAGATGGGCAGCCACCTAAAAGTAAGTAGGGAAATGTGAGGACGAGCAGATAGGGAGATGTTTGCCTCTTTTACAGAATCAAATTGAGCATGCACATTATATACATAAATATACAAGATCTCACTTTATATTTTTATAGTTCTGTCTCTTTGGTTGCCCTCCTACATATTTCACGAATATTACTTACATAAGGCCCTTTCCTGTTCCTTCCCCACTCTCCAGATATTTTCCCGTGCCATACAATGCCTCACTCTACTATGTATGTCCAATGGCACGCTAATTTCAGCTAGAAATTAAAGACTCTGTATGGTGATATGGTGAAGCTATTAATGAATGGGACACATGATGCTTTTCTTGAGCCAGGTTATTGTTTATTCATATAATTTCGTAAAATACATAAATATTTAATTTATCATAAATACAGATTATATTTTTAAAATTTCTTTGACGTTTTCTGAAAATGCTATTAACCGTTTTTTTGCAATGCTGTTGTTTATTTTAAAAAAATATATTTTTATTGCAGATTGCATTGCAATAGCATCGTCGGGTATCCATTGCTAATACACTTTCATTGGGAAACCTGTTGGTACACTTATCCAATGCATATTGTGGTTTGATGGATGCTAAAGAAGGATGCATTGTGAACGTGAACCTGAGATTTTGGTTAAACTTTTATAAGGAAAGTGAACAAAGACTAAATTGGAATATTAATATATTTGATAGGTTTGGATTTTACCTTGCCCAAGAATCTTGCATTATGTAATCCTTTTCCAACATCGAGTCATTTTGATATTGATTGTATGACGCACCTGATTTAAATTATACAATATTTATTTTAACTGTTTCCTTAATTTTTTCAAATGGTGGAAAAGTTGCAAGAGTCGGAGCACAGTTCTCAACTATAAATAGCCATTCACGACATTTCAGTTTTCAAGCGTTTTTTATCGATTGCACAGATTAAAAAATAATCACGATGCAAGTTCCGTTTTTTCACCCAAAAACCTGCCACATTTCTGACAGGCAATATATCTTTGCAGCATGAGTCACAGAGAAATACCTACACAAAATTTGCATATACGAATTTTGTGAATTATTCACATCTCTTATCGTGCCCTATATACAAAAGTACACATTTCTTAAGCATTTTCACTATAAATATCTGAACTTACATCTTAGACTCTATAGTTAAGTTGACAGTGTGACTGTTTTCTCAGTGATATCACTCTCAACTTCACCAAAATCTACTTAGTCCTTGTAGCAACTTTGTAGCCAAGGATTTCCCCTCAGAAACTTCGACAGCCAAGCTGGACAAATGCAAAACCATAGGCTGAATGTACATACACACACATAGAATAACATTCAAACTGTGTATAAGTATATGTGTGTGTATGTATGTGCCTGCAGATTTCACCACAATTCACCCTTACCTCAAATCCACTATAAACTTATGCAATTAAACTCGGTAAGCCAAAGCCAGACCAGCCCATCCAGACCACAAAACGGCGAAAGTATTTAGTATTTAAGAAAATTTACGAGTTTCTCCAAACTTCTCCTCCCTCCCCCTACACTACACACTAAATCCAACTACCTACTAACTATTAGTAGCTACTACTACTCCCCACAACCAACCAAAGAGAAACATTCTCCTTTTGCTACTTTGCATTGTTCATTGATTCCTGCCAAGCAACGTTTCATCCACCTAAAATACACACTTGGATTTGCGTACCCCCTTCCACATAAAATCAAACTATGTAAGTATAAAGCTTATATCCATACGCACATCTGTAGAACAGATACCAACATATGGTATAAGTATTTGTTGAAGGAGAACAGTGCGCTTCTTCAATTGAATAATTCAACTCTCACCATCCATATTGATAATTCTCTCAACAATGATGGACAGCTACAGCACCGTTTTAATAGCACGTCCGAACACTAATGACAACATTAAATTTAGATTAAAACGGACAGATAAACATTAAGCAGACACACGGAAACTTGCTTATCAATTCACACGTCACCGTACTTAATGCAATGTTATAGGTAGTAGGTCAAAGCAACTTACTTAGTGAAGGAATGCATTTTAAATATTCCCATTCAAACTACAAACGTCCCACTGGCTCTTCTGCCACACGCACTACATTCTACATTAAGAAATCTTGAACATTTACTCAGTTTAAGAAAACCTCCCGCTGTCGATACTTTGAAACTTACTCTCAATCTCTCCAGGAACACCTTGGCTTAAAAGTACATAGTGTGCCAGTGGTGGGACGGGGTGTGAGTCAAACCACTGAATTTATTACGATCTATTGTTGTTGTTGGTAGAAAGCGTTGTTGGTCACTAAATCTTCCATTGGAAGTTTCTGTGTGTACATTTGAAAACTCAGCAGCTCACTCTCGCAAACGCCTCCAGCTCAGTTCATAATATTAGATACATTATAAATTTCGTCCTACATTTTCAGATAAACAATAAATGCTGCTCTTTATGTATGTAATGCTTAAGCAGATTATTACACAGAGTAAGTACATAGGTATAAAGCGCGTAAGTAATATTTGTATATAGGATGGGCGTGTTCCGGTATGTGTATGTGTGTGCTAACTAAACCACTGACTGTATTTATTGATTGTAGTTTATGATGGGTCTGGTAGTCACGTCAGTTCAGTCTCCGTGTCTATCCCCCCATATTATGGGAAATGGAGCCTTGGCCAAAGGAAGCCAAGGCAAAGAAAATTGCTCACTCGACTAGAATTTTACAGGACTACTAGCAGATAGTTTATTACCTTCTTCCCATGCACCATTACTATTATGTACTTGGAATTTACATGTAGTAGTACAATCCTTGCAAGTCAAGCTGAAAGTAAAATACGCTCAAAGCCACACCAAGCTAAAGTCTATATAAATATATAAGTATACTAGCGAGTTTGCAGTCAAAAACATGATAGAGTGAAAGCTGTATTCTTAACTAAAGTGATGCATGGAAAGTCAGAATAAAAATTGACTAGTCGTTTTCCGCTGGCTTCTTGTGTACACGAAGTGAATGTATGTTGTAGGCGAGAGGAAGGCAAAGTGCATTTGGCCTTTCCAGTTTGTTTACAACAGCAATTCCTTCCTTTTACACTTTCTGGCTAGTAAAAATGAAAATGCTCGATAATAAAAAATAGAGCCGTTGTTTAACCACAGATAACAAATGCACTGAATTTTCGCTCTGTTTTGCTTAGTTAGTGAACTATGGGTTTTTATTTATTGGTGTTAGCAAAGCATTCATGAGTTATGTCAACAGGAAAGAATTACCCTCAAATGATGGAGAACAAGTAAGCTGGGCGATAACATTTTCTTCTTCGTTCATGTTCTCGCTAACGAAGCTACTTACAATTAATTACTTTCGATTAGATATCAAACAGCAGTGTTCCACAATGCAGCAGGACGATAGTGGCTGCGATAATAATTGCTCCAGTTAATGTGCAAGGTTTGTTCACTGAAGAGTCAAGTTCGTCTTGGAATAGTTTCGTGTAGTAGTCCTGAGCTTTGGGATGCCAGACTCGTTGTTGTCTTGGAACGGAGGTGCAATTTTTTTCCTCTGCATTACATTTGCACACGTTTAGATCGCAAAATGAGTTCGATGCACATTTGACCATTCTGTCACATTTACTACCGGGTAAAGCTCTGCATTCGTTATACACGGGGTCAAAGGTGAGCCACCTCCCGTCTTTTGTCTTTTCCAAGCAATCACAAAAACCAGAATAGCATTCCAGAAACAATCCTATTTCACATAATGTAAAATTAGAGGCTTGAACCAAACTTCGAATGTCATCAGCGTAAATAAAGTTCTGTAGGAATATAATGTAGCCGTGTGGAGTGCAGCCCGTCTCTCCAGCCTTGAGAGTTCCCATTATTAAATGACCATCTATAATCTTTAGAAAATTTAGCAGAAAAACTGCTGAGAAAACACATCTTTTTATAGAAATTGAATTCATGCTAAAAGTAGACATAAAATATTTTAACTTTCATAATTTTAGGGAAAATGTCATTATTCGATATTGCCTTGTTACTATGACATGGTGTTAAAAAAAAGTAAAGAAAAGTGCATTAGCGCCATGCGATGTCAATTTCATGGCACGTGCTGAATCATCGAACAATAAATCTAGGGAAAAAACCTGCAACGAGCCCGTAATAATTTGTCGGCATGACGGACCGTTGTTTTAGGTTTATATTTTTCAAATGAGAGTCTTAACCGTAGTGTTCAACTGGAAGCGGTAGTAAATTGTCTATAGGTGTGTCCTGTGTGTTATGGCATGCTCCACACCATAAGCCTTAACCTCACACAGAGTATATTTTACTTATGAATTATGTAGTCATAAAAGGCAGCAATTGAGATAGCAGATAAAGAGAAAGTAGACAGAGACGAGAAAACAAAATGTAATAGCATCCTTTTCACGAACAACATTAGTTTCACCTACGATTTCAAATTGAATACGAACACATGAACACATTGTGTGCAAAGACTGACAGAAACCAAATGAAATGGACATTCACGTACCACAAGTACATAGTAATGGTTGTTCTATTTAGACTCCTATACCTTGTATATAGTTATATACTAGTACACACTCCTTAGATAACATAATATAAGTAAGAATAAGTGAAAACATTCATCCACCGCAACTGGCAGCTGGAATGGAACAACAGTTCACGTTCCTTCTCTCCTACTATTACATATTGCATGGTGGGCTAAAACGACCCGTTCATTTTTGCCCTTTTGTTCCAACTCCATGACTACTTTAATTCAAAATCTACTAAATAATTCAGCTTTCATGACTACAGGCTTTACTGAGGAGCAGAGAGAAAACCTTGGAACACAGAACTACAATAGTGTACACAACACGACGAAACAATATATTACTAGTAGACTGTTCTGTGAGAGTGCTATGTGCTACACACGATGTACTTTTCTATGGCCAGTCGACCACCACCGCCGCTCAACTCCTGTGTGAGCTTCGTCTCTCTCTCTCTATCGTCAAGTCTTTTTACCCTGGTTCATATAAATACTTACTAAGGCTCCCCGTATATAACTACTACAAATAGGAATATAACTGCATGTTGCACAGTCTTAAATAAACAGACAGGAGAAATTTTCCCCGTCTTCTTTCTCTCTCTCTCTCTCTCTCGCTTCGTTCTGCTCTGGTTAGTTACGTTCCCTTATAGTATGCTACTTCAATTTACTCCGTAGGTAACCCGGGCACACTGGATACTTAAGTTAGATTACTCGAAGCATCTTTCCAATGAAATCAAGTGAAATGAAATGAACGCCATAGGCCATGTAGTAGCTTCCAATGGGTTCGAAATTCTCTTTGCCTCTCTTTCTCTGTGTGTCTGCAGTTCGTGAACACGAAGTAGCTACAAGCCCGACTCAACACTGACAATTGTGAGCCATGCCACTGCCATATATACTTATTACTGTGTATTTCTCCACTCGCAGACTATATATTCCGATTTACTGTCCAACAGAAAAGGCAAAGTTAGTTTTGAAGGCGCAGCAACGTTAACAACGAGGAAAAGTGAGCTTCTCTTGAATGTTGGTCGAGTTGGCTCGGTTTTGTTTGTCTTGTATAGTCCGCAGGGTTAAATTTAAGTGCATAAAGTGGCCAAAACCTTTTACATGTTGTTATTTTGATTGGACATTTCGCCTGAGTCTATCCATACTCCAATGACATTACAATGGAGATAGATAGTTGCGTTTAGTTGGGTTTTAGTTTGTTTGTCGCTCTTACATACATTGTATGTACATACATACAAGAGCTGCCGCTGCATACAACTCAAATGCGATGACTAGAGAATAGTAGAACATTGGACTTTTTGTACTTGCTAACTTGTCTTGTCCTTTTAATGGATTAAAGAGGAATGGAGAGAGAGAGAGAGAGGAAGAGCAGATAGTATGTTACAATGTAGGCTGTCCCTACTGCCGCGTTAAAAATGCATGATTTCGTGTGTCCGACAAGAGCGTATTTTATTTTATGTCTTCAGCAACTCCTCTCCCACTCCAAATTACATTTGCTAACGAAAATATATCTGAACTGAACTCAACTGACTTGACTTCATGTTGCTCCCGCTTTCTCCTCTAACCAACCAACCGACCAACCAACCAGTTTAAATACTAACGTCATGTATTTATATAAGTATATCTAGTTTCTGTGTAATGTACATATTTTCCACACTGAACCAGGATCTCACATGGAATTCAATGGGATTAATGTACAATATGTATATGCATGCACTATGTACAGATGGAATGAAGAAATACATATAAAACAAAAGTGCTACTACCCACGCTTACTTTATCCTTTCTATAGAATGAGATTTCTCTTTATGCGGAGCTGAGTGAGTAAGACAACTTTCAGTAATCCATCTATTAGGCTTTCACTTACTTTTTACATATATCCATGCTCTAGTGACTAGTAGACAGTGCAGTACACCGCATACATCCATTTCAATCCAAAAGTACGAAAGAAAGTAAAATAATACTCTCCTTGCGCTATAGTAGCAACATATGTATTGTTTTGTGTTGTTCTGTTGTTGCACATTAGCCGCTTTCTTTGAACAATCAACCGAAGAGCAAAACAAAGAAATCCGTCGACACGAAGAAAGTTTCTGGGTGGTATTGATGGGGCTGATGCACGTAGAACATTTATGTGACTAAGCACTACGTACACTTCTTTCATATTGCAAGCTGCTAACTAATACAATGGAAAAACCTAAAGTAACTTATGGTTGCCTAACATGTGTATAACTAATAAAGAGTATTTTTTTGCTATTTTCTACTTGTTATTTCTTTCATTCATTTCAATCAGTTTCATCCCGTTGACATTTACATGGGAAAGGGAAAGCACGCAAAGGAATTTTTCGCTGCTGTCACTCAATACATTTCACCGGACAGGTCACACTACACGTACTGTACACAAAGACTCTCCATCACACAGCGTAATATATTAATTAGATCATGTTGCTCTTTCTCCATTGTCTCGGTGTCTTTAACCCGAAGGCTAAAAGTAGAATTTCCTATTGTCTATGTATGTAATGTACAGTTTGTAGCTTGTTGAGACTGTCTTTCATTTATTTGTAGTAGCAGTAGGGAGTCGGAACGAATCTTCCACAGGTAACCATTATTACGCGGTCTCTGATTCATTTGTAATACGTTGGGAGTATTCATTACATAGGCGTTCCCGTGGGCACATGTATACTACGTATATCTACATATAAAATACTATATAGGTATTATTAATTGCAGCCACACGACAACATCCGGCAAATATTCCCGTGCACTGTCTTCCACTTTTACTACTTTTCGTTTTGTCGAGCACCGGTGTTTGCTGTTACCACATTATATGCACGAAGCTGTAGACATTCTTCCTAAAATGGCTCTGTGTGCATGTACATACACATGTTGTATGTATTCGTATATATTTCAAAGTTTAAGGTTTAACAAGTTGAAAACTGTGGAACAAGGGAAATTTTCAACTTTGTTGCCAGCAGCAGTTGCCACAGAGAAAGAGAGCTGTAATAGCAACTGTACATGTAACTAATAGTTCTTGGAGAGACCGTGAGCCGCAAGCCACAAACATATAACCTTTTCCTTTATATAAGGCTGTCAATGAAATTCAGTGGCTCACGCTGAGCCCCGTGATAGATGTGCAAAATGAATACAATTATTATAGCAGGTAGGCTACGGTCACATGGTCGTCCCTAGAGAGCTTTTGCAACAAAACACGGAACATTGTACGCAAAAGTTGGCTTCGGTAGCTGCTATATGCAATTCTATGGTAGCTTATCAAGCTTATTGGCTGGTAATAAGATCCCTTTGCGATAAGAGATTCCGTGTCATTCGATACTCCTTCATTTTACAGTCATTTCCTCTGGTTCTGTGGTGCTGTAGGCTCTCAAGCAAATGAAAAAAGTGTCGGCAGCCGGAGAGAGGTGCACTTATACTTGTGCTTCTTGAATAAGCGCAAGGAACAACAAACGGGCTGTGACTAACTGAGGGTAGCATTGTGCATGTACGTACATGATGTTTAATATACATAAATTGAAGCTGGCAGGTTTGCTGCCCTGAACGACTAGACGATTCCTGTTGCGACTGCTACTTAGTGTCACAAATGATCCGTTGGGGCTCAATTACCAGACTTGTAGGCTGCAATTATTCCACCATCCATCACTCCCTTGATAAATGACTTGTGATGTGACGCAGCCCACTGTGTCCAACAAGCGGCTCTCTTTAATCCACTTCGGGACTGCCTATGCTGTTGTATATTATGTACTGTGCTGCAATTATTAGTAGACGGGACTGTTTCACTAGAGAACGGAAGTTGTTTCTACAAAATGTTTAGTTAGGATAGCAGTGACTCTGTTGGAAGCTGGGTAAATAGTTGATCATGCAAAATTACATGTGTAATGATAATAAAAGTAAATTTAAATTTTGAATTCCAATGTTTTTATACAAATTTTGTATAGAGACATCAGTGTAAAATTTATTTATGCTATCTAGACACGGAATTAGTATATTAAAATTCGCAATGTTCACATTTCACAATTTAACAATCAAGTAATCTGCAAATTTGAATATATGTACTTGTTTTTAAATTCTTCAGTGTGACTATTTTGCAATCATTATAAAATAACGTATTTATTTATTAGTCTGTACACCGGTACACAATATGGTCATTCAGTTACAAATTGGAATATAGATAAGTATATATAGATAAAATGCATGTTAATAAACCTTTTGTTGTTAATATCATTAATTTTTGTTTTACTGTTACTCTCCATTGTTAATTGCTCTTCTTTATTTAGCTAAGAATTTTAACTGCATCAATTCCTAAAATATTTGAACCTATTCCAATATTAATGAAATTGTATGTTATATTATTGATTTTTTATATGTTGTCAAAATGAACCATTATATTATTTCTGTTGAATAGTAAAATTCGACTTCAACACTGTCGCTAGTGGAATCATGCTACATTTTTTAAATCGGTAATTACTTAATTGCAAATAAAATAAATATTTAGATCAGCATACATTACAAATTATTGGTTTTGAAAAATTGATTGGATCGCACAGGACCGTATTAAAAAAAACTTAACCGATCCTTTCACCAATGCAAACTCACATTTACACAAGACGTACAAT
>JABASC010004246.1:0-12208 GCA_019776185.1 Plutomurus gul | reverse complement strand
TCTAAGAGATTCCAGTCAAATATTACATAACCAAACCATCTATTGTCTATACTCCCATTTATGTGATTACATACTTATGTATACATGTTATCTTATTATACCCTGATATAAAAGTTCAAACCAATGTTGAGTTCAAACTGTATCATTTCAGTTCTAGTTCTGTGTCATATTAGCAAAGTTGTAATGTCAACTCAGATGACAATAAAGTTTTCCCCCCTTAAGACATTAAAGAAATCGTTAAATTATTAAGAGTTTTGATTAAGATACCTTAGGTGCAGCCAAGTTCTCCTTATTGTCCTGTGTTGAGTCAGTTGAGTGTGTTGAATTAACAGGGCACAACAACGGAGAGGGGTCTTCGTCTCGTATTTCCATATTCTTAGTTGAATTAACGTCTGGGGTATCATCAGTGTCTTTACCATTACTCGAATGAGTCGAATGTGTTGGACTATCCGGAGAACCAACAGACATTTTTTTACGTAACCGGATGTAATAATTAAGATTAATTATTATAATTTAGGTTAGGAGGGTGGGTAAACCTAATTACTATTTAAACATTTTAAATAAACAGTGGAATAGGAACAATAATTATTACAATACTACAATAATTTGAAGACTGCTTTTGTAATTGTGAGTTTGTTGTTGTTTGTGATTGAGTAAATTCGCACGATTGTCAATTACCATCTGCTTTCGGAGCTGCCTATTGTGTACAAGAGAGTGCAGCAGTCTATGCTATGCTCGTGTTACGTATGGTGAGGTGATTACTTCATCATTAATGGCGTCCGCGATTTAAATTGCTATTGTAGTATTAGACTACAATTACAATGTAGTAGCAGTATCACTCCTCCCAATTCCAAAATTAATTAAAATCCAATTGTGGTCGTATTAATTTCAGCACAGTAACAAGAAATTACTTTTCCCGCAAGCTTGCATTGGACTCTAACTACTCTACTCTAATAGCACATTTTAGGAGGCAATGGTAGTTGAAAATTTGGTTAGTAGAGGCCACTTTTAGAGACTAATTGTAAGAGTAAGTAGATGGTCAATCAAATATATATATCTGATAGTGTTGGACAATAGAGACAGCAAATTAATCAATCCAAAATTGCAGAAATAAATGTAATAATAACATTATTTATAATTTGTAAATTTTTTATACAACAATGTACGTACCCCCAAGAAATTAATATTAATTACACGTATTTAACAGTGTATATATTTAGGTATTTACTTTAATATTGTTTTTAATACAGATAACTTTGCTGATAAGTTAGGTTTAGGTGGGAATTGTGTTGGCATCAGTTCCTCAGTCTGTTCCAATTACTATTGGTACTCTTCGCTCTATGTTGATAAACAAAGGTACTTGGATGACTAGCTGTACAATTCAAAGAAACGTTTCCAATGTCGAATCATACCGCGCCTACTAAATTCTTATTAAGATTTAAACCAAGTATGAGTCACCTTAATGAAGTATTCCAAAACAATGTGCTTCAATCTTTTACCAAACCAACTTGGTTGACACAAACGAGAGGGCAATGGCATAGAGACATTCCATGTTGCATTCTTACCATGTCCTATACGAGGACCGACAAGGGTCACTAGAGTTTCTTTTTCAGCAATTATATTTGTTGTGGAATTCCCTTCTCGTTGTCCCTCGTACAGAACTTCCTAAATACGAATATATGGAAAATTTATTTTCGAGCTGCTTTCATTAATATCTTGCAAACAATGTACCTAGAGTGCCCAAAAACTACAATGGGTTCATTAAATACTAAAAAAACATAAGCACAAAAATTATATATTTAAAGGAATTTTGGCTTTTGTGAGCCAATGCATAGCTTTTATGTACACTGTACACCCTACTAAATTTACAAAACCCATTTGCAAATTAAATTAGATTACAGATAAGTACAGATTAAGTAAGTGATCACCGTCATCAACAAAGCCTTCAAACTGATATTCATTAATGTGCCATTTTCAACTTCTACATAGAATGAGATTGGGATATCTCCGAGAACAAAAGCTGTTTTCTCCATGTGGATATTGTAGGTTATTAATCCTGATTTGCAGCACCAGCAACAAAATGATTCAGAACCAGAAGTCACCGATGGAGTTAGCATCTGAGGAACACTTTTTTGTATATCAAGAATCGGTAAAACATTTATAAGAAGAGGTTCCGCTTCAATATCTAGTGCAGTGCCTGGCAGTTCAATGTGCGCATCAATTCTGTATTCTATTTTCCCGTATTGAGGTGATTCGAAGTTTCCAGGTGTGCTGTCAGGGATTTTAAGTTTAAAAGGGAATTGCAGATGTCCAATTTCCAGATGAAACAACTTACTGTGAAATTTGATATCATCTAAACCTGTCATAAGATTTCAAGTGGATATTTTTAGGCAAGTGTATGAAAAATATGAGAGCTAAATGTATTTGGTGTGTAAGGTTAATTCTTCAAGATTTACAATTATTTCAACAATGCTTTTGTGTTTAGGGATTGGATTTGTTCCGTAATAACTTTAACTTTAACCCAAAATTGAACACTAGAAATTAATGATTACAACAAAAATAGACTAACCATATCCGAAAACAGATAATCGCTTGAAAAATAAAGCATCGATATTTGAATAATGATACTTTTGACCTCCAGATTGCCGTGTATATTGTATCAACACCAATCCCATCCACACCAAAACGATTCCTGAAAAAGAAGATTCCATTTTTTGAACTACAGCTTCCATTGTTATCAACTTTTGTCAATGTTAATGGAGTGTGTTTTAGATCAATCACGTTCATGTAAACTAAATGTACATATTTGGTTCGTGGTGGTAATCAACGATGGGCAAAACGGATGATGAGAGTTTGTCGGGGAATATAAGAGAGCCATCGGTTAGTATACTTAAAAGGTAACGCTGGTAAAATTTATGCAGACAATGACATGTAAAAATATGTTCATTATTTGAGCAATAAAGAATGCAATAAAAATTCTGAAAATCGTTGTCGGCACAGACTTGATAATTTTATCATTCAACTCATGGTGTATTCAAAAGTGGTGCAAACTAGTGGATACAGGCGTCATTTTAATTGGTATTTGTAGTGTGTCTTAGAAATCTTATATTTGTCTGTCTTCTTCACAAAAAGGACACAGGCACATCAATTAGTAACTTTTGTGTGTAAATAGCAAAAAATCTTACTTTCCAAGCTCAATTCAGTACGCGTGGTCAGTGAAATGTATCCTTGAATATATTCTCCGGGTTTGTACACTCTCCCTGGTTCAGTTGTGAAAATGTTAAAAATTGTGGGTTTAGCACCGGGATCTACGCTGACTTGTTGGAGAATAACATTCAAGAACCGCAAATTCTCTCTTAAAGATGCATTGACAATTTCTGTAGTTTCTGGCGCAATTGAAGGATGAATCTGATTTTTTTGACGTTTACTTGTGGAAGGCTTAGTTGGCTTCGCTTGAGCAAATAAATATTGCTATTAAGCATGATTATGATTCTAAAAGAAGCTGTAATTGGGTTAATGTAATGAATTTTCAGATAGTGACTTACTGTATTGAAAGTCGACATTGGAAGTGATCTGAAATCTCAATATTCACAACGCATATTCACATGTTATGTATTCTACTTATCACTGGCAAAATGCTCTCAGTTTATTTCGATGAACATTGTGCTGCGAGTCCTTTGCTGCCCTACTGATGTGTTTAGTTCGTGCGTTAATACATAATATTATGTTGATGCAAGATCAGTGTCTAAAAAATGTTGCCTGACTAAACGGTTTTTTAGGTTGACATTACTGTAGTAACAGTATTTTATTTTATTTAAACTTTGTTGTAAGCTCTGCCATGTAATAAAATACAATAAGATATCGAGGTCCTAAACCGCATTTTGTAAAGTAGAATAATAAAGTTTAGCTGTAAACAATGCATGAACTGTACTACTAATAAATAGTAGTAAAAATTTCTATGAAATGTTGATTACTCAGTGAAGTATGTAAACATACAGTAACGCTTTTATTTGATGAAACTTGATTCAATGAATGAAAAAAGAGGATTGATTGAAATCATGTCTGTTTTCATTGCTTGGTTTAGATTCACAACACAAGAAACCCTGAAATGACAGATACAACTGTTGTTACAACATTTAACGCTAAATCATCAAAAGACGAAGAAGAATCTGTGGCCCCTGATTCAAACGGATTTCAAAAATTTGCAATTGAATTCGACGACGATAATCACATTTATTCGCCTGGGGAAACTGTTAGGGGAAGGTTAATAATTGTATGCCTGCAAGATGAGCCTGAGCTGGGTATTTTTTCCCAAAAACATTTAAACCATTTTATATTGCTTTTAAAGAGAAACGGGTGTCATTAAAATCATTGGGCCTAATGTAGATCTAACCTTACAGTGGAGTGGAGAGGCGAAGTCTCAATTAGCAATCAGTCAGCATGTATTCACTGAAAAACAAACATACATTTTCGGGAGTCAAGATTTGATATACAGTAAAAGTAGGAGGAGCATTCTCTAAATTGTACTTCTTATGCTGTACTCTGTGTTGTGCTAACTTTTGATGATTTCAAAAAATACCACTGTTTTCTTTGTGAAGATAAGGCATACATTTTTTATTTCTTTTAGTTACAAAATTAAAAGCTGGACTTCACGAATTCATTTTTGCCATAAATCTTCCGGCTGATGTTCCTTCATCCTTCGTATGCGAACAACCGCAAGGTTCAGTTGTCTACTGTGTTACCGCAATCGCTAAAAAAACTCGTTTATTTTTTGACGAAAAAGTCGAAAAAGAATTCTGTGTTCGGGGGACTCATGATCTAAACGAGCACCCAGAATGCTTGCTCGCTGAAGAGGCCACTCAAGACGCCAGACTGTGTTGCTACTGTTGGGTTGGTAAGCCCCCAATTGGCTACATTGTTAAACTGGAGCAAACTGGATTTCTGGCTGGAGAAACGATAAATTTCGTTGCAGAATTATTCAACAGAAGTAGGAGAGCGGCCAATGTCCAGCTTACATTCTTTGTGCTAGAGGTAATTTGCTACAATGCTGAACACTTGGAAGATAATTATTCTAATAAACTAAATCCAAATGTAAGCGCACTTATAATTTATTTGTATATTTTTAAAATATTTTTCACAGCGAAAAGTCTTTTGGGCCCAAGGAAAGAGTGCACAGGCGAAAGACAGAATTTTAGCAGAAATTCCAGGCCCCAAATTAGATGCACTAAATAAAGAAATTGTACAATCCTTTGAATATGAGCTTCCTGCTTTATGGAGGGAAGATTTAGAGCCCACAGAAAATTGGGTTCATCCAACAGGCTTAGGTGGCTGTCGACTGATAAATTTGGACTATATCTTTAAGGTGATTTAATCTTGATTGGTATATTTTACTTATGTTTACTTGTATATTTTACTTATATTAGCATAATACATATAAGATATAACGATGAAATGGAATGATCTGTAGGTGGAAATGAAATTGCCGTGCAATGATGAGAAATCGTCAGAAATTCGAATACGCATAGGCACCAAACCAATTCGGAAATCGCATAAACAAAAACCCAAGGTATTGGACAATAAGACCATTAAGAAAGGGAAAATCCAGGAAAAAGCCAAAAAGGAGATGGAAAATGAAGCAAAGCCAACAAAAGAAATGAAGGATGATGTATCAGCTAATTCATTTAATTATTGAAGCTTCGAGATTTCTTTATCAGAAAAATTAAAAACAAAACTACTGAATGATGATAAATAATAAAGTCTTTCTTAAACATGAAAGTGTCTACATCCAATAATTATAATTTAGCAGTGTCTATTGGCAATGTAAAGTGTAACCGTCGTCATTTAATAATGATTTTCCCCTTTGCTGTTCCTCACTCTCCTACTTCATTTTTAGACAGGTTTCCCAGTAAGAATATACAGTACAGTAATTTTTTAAAACATTTGGTCAGATTTGATATTGCAAATCAAGTGTAAAAATACTTTTGATGTGTTTGGCCAAGGGCCAATAATATCAATTTCACAAATCCACACATTAACCATCCAGCCGTCATAACCATTATTCTTTTCGATCAAATATATTTCGATGGGGTGTGAGTGATAGCAATCGGAAATGATTTTTGGAATCTTATTTTAATTCTGACACGGGAAACGTTAGCTAACAACTTAAATCACTTAAACACTGTTAAATGCACACATCAACATGTACACATGTATTCCTGAAGAATCGTGATGCAACCATGCCTTGACCTCATGCATGTATGAGCAGTCTCAGTTATTACTGCTTGTGTGTCATTATTCGGACGATTTTATACGTAGGTTGAGGTTGAAATCAATGAAACACTATCAATAATTTATTACCGTGGTGATACCCGTTGCAATGTGAATTATCAACTTTACCACATTTTTACAAATATAAATATTACAAATAGCTCAACTATTTCAATACCATTTAATACATACTTTATTCAACAACGCAATGGGAGTCATCAGCTTGGATATTGAAATGGCGAACGCGCCACAGTATTACCGACCAAGGGATCTTATCGAAGGCTATCTTATCATAACCTGTGATGATGACGGAGAAGGTAAAATGAAGTATTTGTAAGCTCTAACTATCAGTGCACGAATGAAAGCAGTCTTGAGTCACTGCAGTATTTGTTTACTTCGCAATATTTATATTTATTGCCATTCAGATCTTGCATCGGTGAGTATGCGTGTTCGAGGAACTGTTGGAACTCACGAAAAACTTGAGACAAATGTAACATTTCCATCCGATATGATTAAATATGTGGCGGAGGAGATTGTATTTGACAAAGAAGTATCACTCGGAATGAATGGAATTTGTAAGTTTTTTGTATGTGGTCATTTAATTCGTTCCGAATTTTTCATTTCTACCACTACCTGGTGATAATGGTAAAAATGGGAGGAACAGTTTAATTAAAGAGTTCTTAAACTCTTTGAGATAGGCAACAAACTACAAAGCGCAAATTGTGGAATCCCAATTCACTCCTTAAGTTTGGTTCAACGAATACAAATTGCTTAATAATTCACTTACAGTATACCGATATAATTGTGAAAGTGCTGTGGAATGAATAAATTAATAAAACTTAAATTGGTGTTCCTGATTCTAATGTTATGTAAAATTATGTTTTACCATTTTTGCCACTTACAACCTAAAATAAATTTTGCATTTTCACCGCTTTTACCATTTTTACCAGGTGATGAATAAATTAATAAAACTTAAATTGGTGTTCCTGATTCTAATGTTATGTAAAATTATGTTTTACCATTTTTGCCACTTACAACCTAAAATAAATTTTGCATTTTCACCGCTTTTACAATTTTTACCAGGCGAACCACTGGGAAAACTTGTCATTTAGTCGATAAAACCGCAGCTTGTCTTATTACACATGATGTTGTGAGAAATGTTCTTTTGTGCTGGGTAGGGATATTATACATTCACAAAAGACTGTGCTGCAACTAAATGTTCAGTCCCTATATTTACAGCTACGTACACATTACAGCCGGGAGTCACCCGTTGCAGCTTTAGTGTTGAGATACCGCCAACACCTTTGCCATTCAAGCATGGTAGGACGCTATGGGCGCGTGTACTACAAAATGTGTGCTGTGGCTAACCACAATGATGGAACAAATGATACGGCGGAAAATGAATTCTACTTCTGTCCAGATATCTTGGTGGAACACGAGTTGGAGTGCAACAGTCCGGAACCGTTGGTGAAGCAAAAGAATCTTAGCAGTTGTTGCTGTATCGGGAATGGAACTGTTGGCTTTTCTGTGCAAATTCTCAAAGAAGGATTTCTCCCAGGGGACGATATTGTTTGTACGACCAGTGCTTTCAACCTGGCCAAAGATAAAAAGGAGAGGACGCTAAATATAATTCTGTCCTCGGTAAGTTCAGATTCATTTTATGTTGAGTTACGTTGTCCTACGTTAAAAGAATGTCCAAAAAAATGTCCCTACGCATATTTCTAGGTTGGGACCTATTTGGTGAAGGGAAAAAATGTATATGACAGAAACGACCACACTAAGTACTCTTCCAGTCTTGACTTTCAAGAGTCACGGGAAAACGCTAACATTCCCATATCGATTCCTGTGGAAATCACTCCAAGCTTGATGAAGTGTTGCAAATTGATTGAGATACTGTACAAAATCGATGTAAGAAATAGATTATTTGTGAAATGAGTGTAATTGTGACTTGTGGTGACACAGAAGGTTAAAGTAACTTGTAAATGTAACTCTTTTAAGGTCAATATCACGATTCGCGCCACCGGAAAATGTGAGGTGAGTGGAACTATTCCTATTATAATTGGAACTCACAAATCCGCCTTGACGGCCGACGATTGGAAAGTTTGACCTGCCTTTCTTGTCACATCTCTTAATTTCCTGCAACATCTATAATCATTTGTCTGCGTATAATTATATGGTAGATATTATGCCAATTCACTATTAAAACTCTATAAATAATCGTTTATTAAAAATGATTGGACAAATATACTGAAGAGTTAAATCTAATATAATAAGTCCTTATCAGAAATTATAAAGTAACTTATTTTTAGTCACATTAATTACCTACACTTGGACGCATTCATACATAGACGCAATGATTGCGACCGCTGTACAGTGCAGACTCATTCAGTGCTGCGCATTATAAATCACAAGTCCATAGTTACCTTGGTTTTATAACTGTGTAGTACACGGTACATAACAGTACATGCCATTGAGATAACCGCCTCCTTCCGAAAAACGTGCACAAGTCAGAAACCGTATTATATAACCAATTCTCCACAAATATGTTACTTAGCAAACCTATCGAACTCACTGAAATAATTTTGGATGATCCCGATGACAAAATATATCATTCTGGTGACACAGTCACAGGTCGTTTAATAGTCGCTTCTAATGCCATGGAAGATATTCAAGTTTCCGGTAATTTAGACTAACAGTGAATGGGACATGAATGTGTACAAGAATAAAATATTTCGTTTCAAAATAATAAGTTTTTTTGTAGAATTAAGTGTCCGAATGATTGGAAAAGCTCAAACTGCATGGAATGCAGTACCCATGGCTCATGTGGGATATAAAAAATACTTTGACTACTCTCAATTGCTGCATAGACAAGGTATTAGATCTTCCAATTTTTCAAAGGCATTGACGGTGCGTATTATCACAGTGTTCATATGTATAAACAGATGGTGGAAAAACGGTCATAAACTCTGGAGCAATAATGGAATTTCCATTCTTGATAACGCTAGCCGACTCTCCAGGTCCGTGTAGTTACATGGGTCAGTTCGGTTTTGTCAAGTACTCCATACGGGGAATTCTGATTCCTAGAAGCACCGAAGCACAGAATTATGAGGAAGTAGAGGCCAGCTACGTAGATAAAGACATTAATTTTATGGCTGATTGTGATGTAAGCACATTTCCAGGGACTAAGGATCCAATTGATATTTCATGGGCCAGTGACCGCAGAGCCGGCATCTTCGGATGTTGCCGTAAAAATCCTAATTTGTTTAACTTCAGATTGGAAGCACCAAAAAGTGGATACACAGTTGGTGAACAAATCAACTACAGATTCCAATTTCACAATAGAAGCGCAGCCAAGGTTCCAGATCTTGTTGTCAATTTTGTGCAGGTGTAAGAATTATCGATGAATCATTCGTGCGAATTAGTTGAATATCAGCTAAAGTATATTTATTATTTCCCTACACAGCAAACGACATTCATAGCAGACGACTCATCCGAAAAAGAATCTGCTGCAAAAATTATAGCAGCGAAAAAGGTTGCAGCAGCCCCTCCGGGTAAGCATCTTACAAGAGACCTATCGTTTACAATTCCGGAAGATAGTTTGCCGACAAAATTGGGGGGCTGCACGATAATTCACTATGAATATTTTCTTGAGGTACCATCTCTTTAATTGCTTATCGGTTTTTTTCATTTATTTATTTTGGTTGTAATGCTCGTGATGCCAACATGGAAATGAATGAACATCATTATTTACGAATATCATTCCTTTTGTGCGTAGGTTCGACTTGACCTTGAAAACACCAACTTGGTAACCATTAAGTGTCCAATTCTTATTGGCACAATGACGTCAGCTCAGGTTGGTTTGAGTCGATTCTAGTTATTCAGTGTTCCAAAATATATACATGAAAGTGAAATCAATTAACTTGAAATATTCTGTTGCTTTGTAGAGTTTATTAGAGATTGGATGCAAATGAACTCAGGAATTTGGTGATCAGAAAATACAATTACTTACAAGAAAAATTTCTTTCCATATTAATTTTAAGCAGTGACGACGATTCGAATTAACTCATTGATCAACGAAACTTCTAATAAAGGTGTTTTTTTGGAAATTATTATTTGACTGCAAATATAAGTTTTCAACGAGCACTAGCGTGTATTTAAGCCTGTTAATTCTAGTGTCATTGCTGATTATTGGTACTACTTATGTATAATATGCTGTACAATCTGTTAATTTATGTATCGACAAAAAATTACCGTACTGAAGTGTACGGTATAAGTTACTTGCTTTGCTGGAAATTATGTCATTGTGCAACAATTACGTTCTACTGTTGGCACACTTTTTAATAGGATTTTTAACGTACGATAACACAAATCTTTTTAATTTGGGAATTATGCAACCTTTTTTATTGCTTGTGGTAATTAACAGCAAAAACTTATTTTAAATTGAATTAAAATGATTTATCTGATTTGGATTAATGGTAATAAAATTTGAAATCATAAATAACGATAATTAATGTTTGAAAATGTTGAAGTACAGGCAAAGAAATCAACAAATATGTGAAAGCGCAATTATTGGAATCGTTGGGGAAATACAATTAAAGACAATGATGAGTACACCCAGGACACAGCTAAAACATTTAAATTTTGAGAAGCCATTAATAAAGCAATAATTGTTTTATTTGTTCTTCAATTAATTTTTGGTGGAGAAACCTCAGTAATTATCTATATATAACAGACAATACATCTATAATACATAGCAAAACAATTATTACAATATTCTCTTTACATTTCTTTTTATTATTGTTCATTTGTTCGATTTTTTATGGCAGTAAATTTTGAGCTCTACACTCAATCCGTTGAAGCCTTTGTTTTCTTTTCTTCCATGCTTTTCTATTTTTAGTCAAGTTAATGCTTTCGCATGAAGTCCTTACACCTTAATACCTTTGTGGTATTCACTTACCCAAACTTTAAACCATATCTGACAGTTACGAATTAAAATATGACGATTGAGAAATTTTATGATGAATTGTAGACTTCATGAAATAATCACAAATTAGAAATATGATTCTATTATTATTATCAATGAAGAATCATGGCGAGATGAACGCTATTAATGTAGTGTTATCAGTGACTACGATTAACAGAATATTTAAATAAATACCTTTTTAAGTGATAACAGTATTGTGACTGAAATTTTGGACTAATAATTACAGTACCACAAGTGTAGAATAATTTATATAATTAATTTTACAATAATTAACTTTTTATGTGCAAAATACCAGAACTTACAAATCCACGATGTCATATTAAAGATTTAAAATAATAGATATACGTGTAGATATATATTTATATATTATAAATCATCATAAATTCTACTATTTTAAACAATATCACAAATGATAAAGTTAAGTCTGATACCTTTGACTAACAATACAGATACGAACTAATCATCCGTATATGACTATTTAACTTACTGTGACTAACATAAATAGTACACTGTATGATGCGTTACCGTTAATGTTTTAAAATACCAATTTGTTTCTTTCGTAATCGCTTAGATGAATTCATTCAAATTCAAGTGTATTTACTTTTTATGATTTGTACTCTAAAGTAGCAACTGGTGGAGTATAAGGCTTCTGTGAAGGGGAAGCGGCGCCAGCGTTTGAGTGCCAGCCGTAGGTGATGTAATTTGGTACATAGTTTCCATCGTCAATGGGGGCACTCGGAACTCCTGTGAACCCTTCATTCACGTGTCCAGTTTCATTATCTCCTGGGGGATCATCGAATTTTTCTGACCCGATTGCCTCAGCATAAGTGGGAGGAGCTGAAAATAAAATGCAACATAGTACACATTCTTACGTGTCTGACTGTGCGCTTAATGCTTTTCAATGTATTGCTTACGCAAGTCAGGGTAGTTTTCAAATCCGGGGGCAGAAGGTAACAC
>JABASC010004245.1:0-12208 GCA_019776185.1 Plutomurus gul | reverse complement strand
TCTGTGGACACTTACAAATAGACAGATAGAGAGATAGAGAGAAAGTGCGGCGGGTGAGCTGGAGAAAGAGCTGTTGTGTTTTGAATGTTGATGACGACATGAAGAGCTGTCTTTCGTTAGATCTCTTTCCACTTACCCAACAGACACCTATTAATAGAGGTAGGAAAAGTAGGCACTAAAAAATCTGAACCACTTAAAAATGTCAATGTAGCCAATTAAATAAGCACTAAAATTTTTGAAAATGTGCGTGGAAAATTAAAAATTTTATCTAAAAGGCATTATAAATATCATATTTTTAAAGTTGAGAGCTGATAAAATAATTTCAAGGTTTTAAATTTTGAAGCAACGTAGAAATTCGTAAAATAAGCTTTGAAGGTGGGAAATTGGCGTTTTAAGCACTAAGATTCGAAAAATAAGCATTCATTTGGCCCAAACCCCAAGAATAGACAATGCCTTAGGTAGGCAAGACAAGTGCCATAGGAAGAACCATAAAAAATAAGCAATTACCTGCTTTTCCTGCTTGTACAGAGCTTTTGGCCTATATTCGCACTACACTGTGTCTTTGTTCTGAATGCAGTGTGCGGTGCGACCACGGTCACCCATTCATAATGAATGTAAGCCTAAAGTAGTTCTAGTGAAAGTTAATTCCATTGCGTCACTTTGATGAAAACCCACACAATATATCTAAATTGGTACATTCTGTACGTAGTAGCTATTTATTTATTGGTAATTCTCAAACAGAAAGAGAAATGTCGTCTTGGTAGAATTACGCCATCGAGAATACAGAACATAAATAGATGATACATTAAGGAATATCTGTTAGCACAGAATTCAACATCCGATTCATACGAAAAGTATTACATATTAAGTAATGGACTGAATAATATTAACTCGTCGAATTAATTAAGACATTTGAATATTTATTCCTGAGAGTATTAGTTGCGTTTACATTAAAATAATGAAAAAGCCATGTTTGGCTATTGTGCAAGTACTTTTGTAAATACAATTTCAATTTACAAAATAGGTAGCAAAAATTTGCATTGAAGCCATTGCGGTAAGCTATATTTATTTTTGGTTAGAGTTCTTTGTTTACTTACTGTTGATAGTTATACACAAATCCACACGCACGACCCCCAAAAACAAACACAAAATATATACATAAATGTATACGGTTGCAGATTCATTCTATAGAATATAAAACAATTCTGTATTTCAATTTGACAAAACGTCAGCACTAGCAGATAGTAAGTACATGCATAATGGCCCTTGATTCAAGGAAAAGCTGCTTTTGCGAAGAAAGAGTGAAAAAGGCTTGAATACTGAAGTGATACGTGGAGCGAATGCTGTGGAAAGCGTCGAATGGTTTGCTGTGCGCATAAATTTCCCTATTGTCTAGGGATTTAGACATTTGAATGCATATTGTAATTGGATTGGACGGTGCTCGTTTTGAACTCGTGCTGGAATTCCAGTTTGACTATGTATAATATAATACGAAATGGAATAATAAAATTGCAGACAACTACCACTACGTGCAATCGACTGACTATATAGTACAATATCCTGGCTTTTGGATTAAAGGAGAAAGTGGAAAGAGAGCTATGTGATGATATTGGCATGGTGGCTGGACGGACCGTATCTTTTTCCAAGTCAACTCAACTCGCACAGAGAAAGGGGAAAACTTGGATTGTCGTGGCAGTCACTCATTTCGGTTTCGTTGTTAGCTGCTCTTGGCTACGTGTTGCTTCCCCATGACTAAACTCAATAGTAAATGTTAGCTGAAGAGAAAGCGAGAGAGAAAGTGAGCGTCAGTGTATAGGCTAAAGTGTGCTCTGTGTTCGTGGACGATGAAATAGAAGGATGACTGGTGCCACGACTGGTCCCGCTCTAATTTAAGGTCACTTGGATGCCACGCACACATTTTCTCCATCCTTAGCCCTCGTAAACCAAAGAAAATGCTTGCTTTCCACTTTCACCAATCTATCTCTATTTATACTAGTACAGAGAGAGGAGAAAGTCAGTAGCAGGCGAATTACACTTTGCTCTCTGTTGGATGTAAACTGTACTGGAGACTAATATTTTGCTGTTTGCTCGACTTATTGTGGACCGAGTCGGACAAATAGCCATTCACTGTCTTTATGGAGTTCGTTTACAGCTTTGCCAGTCAGTTTGTGACTACAGTGAATTGCACGGCTCATCATTCATGACTCCATCGTCAAAATTGGGTCGAAGTTACAGCAAGACAAAGAATACTTATTCATTTATCTGTTGGTGAAGGGACGCTGATAGTGCTTCCATAATTAAATCAAGATCCCCCATCCTTCTGCTGGCAGGAAGAGCTATACAAACAGTCCCTCCCTCACTCACTCATTCTCCTGTACTCAACTTTACGTGATTAAATTTCCCTCAGATTTTTGTTAATGGGAATTTTAGTGGAGCACTTTGGCATACAATTTATTCTTTTAATAGTCTAGAGTGCATATTAAGACGCACTAATTATTTATATTGGATCCAATTTATTTTTAGTTAACGTTGGAATAATCTATTTTTGTAAAATGGAGGGTTCGCTCCACGCAGGGTTTCGGGTGTGATTATCACAGTGGGTTAAATTTACTGTGATCAAATGTTTTTAAATGTTTGATCACAGAGTCGCTTGGTGTGATTATTGTGATGTACATGTTATAAGGAATTAATCTCACATTTAATCATACGCACAGTATTTATTCCCACTGTGATGTGATTTAGGAAACCCTGTCTGCAAGCTTCTACGCATTGGAAATTGTATGACAGATGGCTGTCTCGCGAATGGTACACAGAATTGATGATAGGGAATAGGAAGGCAGACATGGTGATTTTTCCTATTGCAGGGACACTGGAACAGCGATGCTTATAGATAGATTAGTGGAATGTTGGAAGGGGAAAGGGATTTGTCAAGATGCAGATGGAAGTCTTCCCAACTCAACCACTAAGAAAATAAGGTTCCATCACTCACGCTCTATATAGCCACTACAGCCAATTTATTTCTACATATATGTACTACATGCATAGGCATATGTATTTACTCGGGTTCGACTGTTCGTAGTACGACTGTTGCACCCAGGGTTTCGTAAATCACACCTTTCCAGCTAAAAACCCATCACAGTGGGATTAAATACTATGAATTGTGATTAAATGTGATGGGATTAATATTAACCACATCAAGTGTGGCTGTGATCAAACATTTGATCATAGTAATTAATCCCACTGTGATAGCCACAGCCGAAACCCTGGTTCTACTGTTTGAACTCATCTTTGGGTAATAGTAGTAGGCTGGCATTTGTATTTGTACACAGTCTGCGTGCATCGTGTGGGTTGCAAAGTGTCTGACTGACATGACATGACTAATAGATATTACAGAGAATAAACAAACGTATAGAAAGACATCCGAATGAATTCAAAGAGCCAGTAAACAAACAGAACAAAGAAAAGTCAACGATATAGTCTTCTTGCAATGATTTTTATTCTATTATTGTTTTCGTGATTTTTTCGATTCTGATTCTACAAGTTTGAAGATGAAAAGAGTCAAGAGTTCAGACCAAAAGAAGTCAACTCTCGAGTACGGCGCACAATTTCTGGCCATCGCATTTTCTATTTTCTTTTCATGATGACTCTGTGTGCTTTCTAACAATAAGTCCTGCTAGTTATATAGACAGAGGATAAAACGTGGCTACTATAGATCAGTCAATAGAGAAAGGCGATTGGACAGTGCGAGCCATAAGCTCATATTTGCCAAAGGACAAAAAATCATTTCAGCATCTCTGGATAATAATGTTAACCACAAGTAAGAAGAAATTACTATGTACTACATGCATAGTGCGTATGTGGTAATGGAGAAAAAAAGCGGGAAGAATTTAAATTGAAAGATGATAATAGAGAATGACGGAGATTGACGAGAATCGAATGAAGAGGGGAGAGGAGGAAGATGTTCCCACTGATAAGATGAGAGCAAGATTTAATGGTGCACCCACCGACTTTATTTCTTAGCTCGGCCAACTTAACTCTGTACTTAACTAGACGAGCATGCCCCAGTGGCCTACAACCAAAATCTGTGTCTCTCTGGTCCTTTGCTTGTAGCAGGGTTTCGTAAATAACACTTTTCCATATAAAACCCCATCACAGTGGGTTATAAATACTGTGATTAAATGTCCTGGAATTAAATTCCTTATAACATGTAGATCACACTAATAACACCAAGCGTCTCTTTTAAAACAATTGATCACAGTAATTAATCCCACTGTGATAATGACACTCGAAACCCTGGGTAGTGGAGGTTCGTGAAGTTTGGTTAGTTTGCTTTGGTTTGAAGAAACTCAAGTGGAAAAATTAAAGTGGGGAGATATGAAATGGAATGTTTTGGCAGTGTTATTAGAATTGGGCTGGGAGCCAAACAGTTCTCTTTGATCGATAAATCATTGGTAAATTGAGCCGACTCCTTTCACAGTTAACTGGATCATCTGATCTGAGTATTTCCCTTAACTTTACTTCCCCGTTATGTATGCTAGCTTTCTTTTTATTTTCTTACATTAAGTCCGCTTCTTCTTCACAGTTCCCCCCTCCGCTCATATCACTCTGCTCACTGTACCGTAGCTGCTCATCAGTCCTTCCCTCTCCAAGCGGAAACAAGTGAGAAAGGGAAATATGAAATTCCTGTGCCTGCCTGTGCTCGTCCACACCAACCGTGGAAAGGGCTAAGGGAAAGTAAACAATCGTAGATTTTAACCTAGTACATTTATAATAAGACCTAGTTTTCCTTTGTACCAACCTGTCGTCAAGATCATTTATAATTCTGTCAGTATCAGTAAGTGCCGGAAAAATGTGCCAGATTATTTTCTTACTAATGTATTAATTTATGTACTTCTTCAAAACTAGGTTACTCCACCTCACACAAGTTTTCTCGTAGTTACTTAGGGCTCCTTTCTAAATTTTTAACCTAAACCACAATACCAAGGTCAAAATTAAACTCTGCCACAGATTTTTAGTATGTATGTAGTACAAGCACGCATCAATTAACCCAATGATGGCCAAATTACTAATTACATTAAAAGTTCAAAATAACAATTGTAATTTAATTACTTAGTTGCACATTTCCATGAAATTACAAGTTACTTTCATGTAATTTAATTGTAATTTGGCCATCTATGTCAATTTTGCCCAACTAGTTGAAAGCAAAGAGCCTGAAGCAAGAGAAAGTAGAGAAAGGGAAATTAAAGAAAGCCACAGCGTATAATCAGGTGGTGAAAGAAGTGAAAGAAGCAGCATTGTAATTCAAATATTATTCCACAGTAGCTGCTTGTTACCCAGAATAATGTAAAACCTGACCTGTGTGCTATTTCCTAGCCCACACAGGTTGAAACAATTTCTAGGGTCGATCGATTGTTTCACGAATGCCAGCAATTTGTTTGTATTGGCAATAATTTGCAGCCCAAATTGTAGTGCAGTTCAGCGAAAGCACTGTTTATCTTCGGTAAACATCCTTGTATGCAATGTATACTAACCTCCCACAACAATAATATTGGAATTGGAATGTATGTATTGGCCATAGAGAAAATGTATGTATGTATGCAGCCTACAGGAAATCCTATTAGAAATGTATGTGGAGAGACAGACGAGTATTTTATATGCAAGTGGCAGCTAAGTATTATATAGCATATAGTAATAGAAAGTAGTTTATCGCTTTATCCACAAGCTCTGTTTGCGGGTACTTCCGCCAAATTCGTTTGCTGACCAAATGGAAGGCAGCAAAGGAAAGGAGAAAGGAGCTGAAGGAGGAAAATCAATCTCACCATTGCATTTCGTTGTAGAAATGCTATCAGCAGTGTAAATGAACTAACCTTACAACTACACAGGAAGGAAGAGAATGAATGAGTAGCCTGGCAAATGGTAATACAGATAGGTAGGGCATGTCTCTCTGACGCTTTCTCCGCCGTAAGTAGTGACTGGTGTAATGGAGGAGAGCGAGTAGAAATTGGGTGAGAAGAGAAAGTAAATTCGTGAGATTGTGATGTGAGTAGTGGGCTGAAGAAAAAGAGAGTGCTACTCTCCTCAATATAACAGGCTCATGGTATATAGACTATATAGTCTATAGTATAGCCTGCGCTGGTGGGAAAGAGTAAAGTAGATTGGGAGTAAACGTAAAGAGGAGAAAGAGCACATCAGCATCAACATGAGTTGTTCTTGAGTACAAGGAGTCTCTGCACTCGTAGTATGTAACACCAAGGGAAAATTTACTACAGGGTTTACATCAAATACATTTGTCAATTTGAAAAAACTCGCCGCACACCGCCCACCTCAAATCTTTTCTACACCAGCAATGATGAAATTCTCTGGGGCTCTTTGTGCAGCAACCTTTCTCTCCGCTCTCTCGTGTCTTTTGATTATTAGCGTATTTACGGAGAAAATAAATTTAAATGAAGTGTATGAAAAGTTTTGTGGCATCCTGCACACCGGCAGTACATTACTCCGAGTTAAGGTATAAGATTCCACGTGTGTATATTCCTATAGTAAATAGTGGTACGTGAATAAAGGCAACTTCCATTTCCTATCCTCTGCTCCGGGCCCATCTTACAAATTTCTTCTTCTCCCTTCTTGATAGCAGCATTTTTCAACCATAACTCGTCGCACTTTCTCCACCAGAGTACACAGCCTCCACGCTAAGTCTACGCGGCGAGAAAAACCTAAGCAGCTACCAGCATAGAGACACATACACAGTCAGTAGTGGTAAATAGAAGAAAATGGAGATAGGGAAATGTGTGCGACTGTGAATCGGACTATTGCTTATAAGCCAAAGGCCGAGTACTTTCTCCACTCGCACACACTTCAGGCCAGTTTTACACCCGAAAACCTAAGCGTGCCTTTACTACCACCCATAGCACATAATATACGACAGCATTTTATAAGCTTACCCACTGTACACAACTACTACATGAAAGCATCTTACACAACCCTACCCAAAATTCCCAGTCCATTTCACACATTTTTCATTCGGGTCTTACTTTCTCCGTCTGAAATCCCGACCCTTTACTCATGTCAGTTAGTTTCCTTGAGTGAACCGACGGCGCTAAATATATGCGACTCTCTCCTGGGACAACCACCACCACCACCAACATGCATTCCTATTCAATTCCTATCAACTTTCACTCCCTTTCACTATCCAGCACACAGCCTACTACCATTGAATATTTACACAGATTAGAGACAAGCTTCTCTTTCACCTCATCCTTATCACACAGCATGACAAAATGTGTTTAAGGATGGGCTGGGCCAAATTTCTAATTTAGCACCTCAGCCACACGGACATCGGATCAATGTCGTCTCTCACTATCTGGGCGCATTTTTAAGTGAGAACTGCTCCGAAATCAGTGATTGTTTCCACACTACATCTACTATCTGCTGTATGCTAGCGGAAAATGGTATTTCGACTTGAGTCATGTTCGCTTCTTGTACATATTCATGCTCAGTCGCTTTCTCTCTCCACTATCTACTGTGTGCTTGGTTAAGTTCGGATTAGACTGTGCCACTCTCAGTAATCTATTCGACATGCCGCGACTCGAAACTCCAAAGTGAAGATATGGAAACGAACACTGTGACCGTACAGACTGTACACCTATAGTCTATATATAATATATATGAATAGAACTATACATATAGTACTATTGTAGTAGTAATAGGAAGAATAACCTTGCCTGGTGCTGGTACTTGAACAAATCATGAAAAACAGTGAATTTTAGACAGCCGTTCAGTATGAAGTAGGACGACAAGCCATGGAGTCCTGTCTTTCCTCCTAAGATTTAGCACGGGACTTGGCTACTAATGTAATCTTTCCACTTTTATTTCTGCACAGCCGACTACACTTTGCCATACTTAGAGAATAAATGTAGGTGGAAATAAATAGTCCTTGTTCTCTGTCCTTTTATCATGGAAATGTGTTACGGGGTGAGTTGAATGTCAAAACTTACATACATTACTGGAACAGGAGCTGTGTATACAGACACTGCAGTGCAATAGGTAGTCACAACTTTCTCCATAAGTACTTGGGGAGTATTAGCAGTCTTATAGCATTGCTCTTAGGAAATTACTTCTAATGGTGCACACAAGCTAAGTGAGTAGTGCGCGGAGGTGTGCACCATCGTGTGTGTGCAAAGCATTACAAATTGTCACATAGGGCACAAAGGAGCTTAAAGACATCGCAGTGCAATTCAGAAGTGTTCTCCATCCTGTGCTATGTAGGGCACTGCAGAGACACACAGAAAGATTGTTGCAACAGAAAATTAGCGCTATAAAGTGGCAAAGCTGACCATAAACTGTACTTTGGCAAATACTGAAGAAGGGAGTAGAATTTGCAGTAAAAGGAAAGCATTGTGTGTGATTTGAGCAAAGAGTTGCAGCAGATCGTTAAAGGAATTATACAGAGAAAGAAGTATTTTGTGTAATGATAAGTGTGTGGTGAAAGTGAACTGTTCGAGCGTGTTAATAGAATGGAAAAACACCCTGTGGCTGATTATCTGAGTTAAAGACTCGGTTCTTAGGCACTGGAAGGGAAAGTGTGTTCATAGGATGCAAAAGCAGAGACCGCTTTCTCCGGGTATTGTTGGCAAGGGGAGCGAGAGACCGTGTGCAGGAGAAAATGATGATGATGATGATAGTGATGATGCGAAAGGGTTCTTAGGTTGACTCCTTGAGCTTACTTGACTTAGACTTTAGTTTGCTTTTTACGACATGACGACATGGACAGACTCACAAGAACTGTCTTCCAGTGAACGGACCAAAGTCAATGACGGAATTGAAATGACTCTACTCTCCTGCTCCATTCTTCTGTAAGTACGTAGTGGGGGAATAACCGAGTGAGCAGCCAGTCTCTGCTTCGTGATCGTCCAGGGTTTCGAGTGTGATAGTAGTGGTGGGATAAATTGCTGTGATTATTGGGATTAATGCATTAATCACAAAGCATCTCCAAGTGTGATAATTGGGATTAAAGAGATTTTTGATTTTCTTCGGCTAAACTATGTCACATCGTCAATAGAATAATAAATAGTCTTATAGTAAAGGATTTATACATCAAAAGTGTCATTTAGGAAACCCTGATGATCGTTGGGAGATATTCTCAATGTTCTTGTAAGGGAAGTCTGGAAGTAGAGACAGACAAGAGGGATAATTTGACAAAGTTTTTCTCAACGTAATTGCCAATATCTTTGATTATGACGGGTCGTTAATGTGCTCTTATGTTCACTGTTCGTATGGAAAAGACGTCTTTCTGAAGTTGGTGAGCAGAATTTTACGAGTTTATGTTGTCGTTGGTGCGCAGCAAGTAATTACATTTTATGCCACAGACTATAGACCGTATCTACGAGTGCATTAGCTTTTTTTTTTACAGCAGGACTTCTTTAGCATTTCACACAGTTCCAACTGAAAATTTCTCTGGAACAATGTCTATCTTCAATCTACTCGTTGGACTTACAGAAGTTTTCTGTGAGCTTGCGACGACTCAGCGTTTGCCGTTTACGTGAAAGAGAAACTTTAAAGGAAATACAATGTAGTTCAGATACGAGAGCCAGCAAGTATCTAGATCATTTCTTGGAATTCACAAGTCGGGTCAATTTTCAATCTTGGCGTCTCTCCTAACTACTTATGGGAACTAAACACCTTGGGGGGACCATAGCACCGCAAAGGAGCAGATCGTTTATTCAATTTACGACACTATTTATATTTTAATTCTATATAATAATATGTGAGAATACCTTCCAGTCAGTAAACTGCAGTCTCCTCAAACATAAACTAAACTCCTCTATTACAACGTATCCATTATGGTCCCAACAGCCATTCAAGAATCTCCCCCATCGATATTGTCCCCCCCCTCACAGAAATTTATTCCCTTCACTACATGCAAGCGACACGAATTGTGCAGCCAAACATCAGTCGATAGATACAGGGTTTCGGTTGTGATTATTACAGTGGGATTAAATACTGTGATTAAATGGTAGATCACGGAGACGCTTGGTGGGAAAAATGTGATCTATATCCCATTATGGGATTTTAGACGTAAAGGTGTGATTACGAAACCCTGGATAGATATGATCTTGCATTGCAGTTCAGTGCAGTTTTATAATGTAAATAGTATGAAGGTAGCGGGGCGGTTAAAATGTCCGCAAATCTATTATATGGGCATATGATGTAGCATTATTGCCACACACCGCGCTTGTCCTCATCTGTTTCCCCGAACATTTATATTAAGTATGTTACATTTGTGGTGTATGAAGGTAAGGGAGTGCATTTGTGGGACGTTAAGAGATCTATTTGTAGAGACGTCATGAGCTACTCTCATATATCAAACATGTATTTATCTGCGATCTTTATAGCGCAATAAAGTCCTCAGAATTAGCAGTACTCATAGCAATCACAATAAACTGTCGGAAGTTTGTCTCATTAATCTATTCTCGTTCACGTGTTCACGTCATCCTTTATAGCCCGTCTCTCTCTCTTCCCCTATTAACTTATCTGAAGCCAACGGAACACAAAAATACCTATTAAAATTTCTAACGACTTTACTTTCGCTCAAGTATCACTTTGCACTCTCGCAGGTTTCTTGGCTCAGAAAACGTTACGACAGTTTGCAACTGCTGACCGTGGGCAATCAAACATACAATAGTGACTCCAGAGTTGGCCTTCGCTTCAGGTACTAAATATGCACTTTATGCAACTCCATTACTCTATTACAATACCATTAATATTTACATTGTGAATTTCCATATCGCCTAACAGCAACTGGTATTAATAACAGGGTTTTTTGAGAAAAAACCCAAACCCATGGGTTTTTATATTTTTGGGGTTTTTGGTGGGTTTTTTTATTTTTTGGGTTTTTGGTGGGTTTTTCCATTTTTTGGGGTTTATGGGTTTTGGTGGGTGTCTTGATTTTTTGGGTTTATGGGTTTTTGGTAATTTTTGTAGATACTATACATTGTTCCAACAACCCAATGGGCCGGTTTTTTGGGCTTCATGGGTGGGATTTTGACAAAAAACCCACAATCCCCAAAAAACCACGGGTCGGATACCCTGAATTAATAATAACGCCGACTCACATATGTGTGCCGTGTCATTATGCATTTTAAAACGTATCATGAGTGCTGTTAAGTGAATTGATATGAAAGAGTCCTCGAGCGAGTCGTGGCGCTCGTAAAAAGGTGCCGAATGGAAATTAAGACACGACCATGTGGTAAGAAATTAGTGAAGAGCTTGCATTTCATGTACAGATATCCGAATAACTGGCGTTTGGGGATCTCGTCGGTGAACAAAGGGGACGAGGGAGAATATCAGTGCCAGTTGTCGACCCATCCACCAAGAGCCTTGATTTTTCACTTAAAAGTGATTGGTAAGTACAGAATTGTACCCTTAAGAATGACAAAAGAAACTTCTCCTTGGTGGTGGGCCATTCAAAGGAAACTTTCTCCGGTGAAAGTCGTCTAAAGAGTGTTGGCAGCTGTGCGGCTCTTGCACAGTTTATGGTGTTGAGAGGGAAATGAAGAGCAAAGTCCGAGTCCCCAGAGCAATATATACGTGGATAATATGCAAAGCCACGAGCTACGAAATGAATCATGAGGGAATAATTTGCTGGTGCTGAAAATGGCACGAATCCCTTTCTCTCTGCGTACACACAAAGACTGTGCATTGGCTCCTTATGCACACAAAGTGTTACAACGAACACAATGCAGTGTATCGCTTCCGGCTGTGTTCTGTTCGCTTACTTCGGCCAAGTTTCCCTTCAACGCAACTTATCACGTTGCCCACACGCGACAAAGGTGCACACACACACACCGCGTGTACCCATGTACTTACTTAGCGTTACTTTCACCAGTGAATCTGGTGAAAGTAACACTGTGCCACCACACGACTCATAAGAAGCAGCTTCTCAGGGTTTCGGCTGTAATTATCACAGTGGGATTAATTACTGTGATCAAATATTTTTAAACTTTTGATCACCGAGATGTTTGTAGTGATTAATGTGATCTATATGTTAAAAAGGATTTAATCCCATCACATTTAATCACATATCACAATATTTAATCCAACTCTGATGGCATTTTAGCTAGAAAGGTATGATTAACGAAACCCTGAAGCTTGTGCTGGTTGTATGTAGTTTAGTATCATTGTGTAGTAGAGACTAGATTCGCTTTCATGTGCT
>JABASC010004244.1:0-12211 GCA_019776185.1 Plutomurus gul | reverse complement strand
TTTAAATGTTTATTTTTCAACATCAAACCTTCATGTGCCCTAGAAAAAAACACGGAGATTTAGATTATGACCTCAGTTACTGCCAACATTGCACTTGTGAATTAATATCTGGGATCGCGAGGTATGGAAGGCCCCCTTAAGCAGCTGCAAATATTATGGCTGTTAAAATAAAAGTCATATGTATTTATTACTCCTCCCACAATTTCGGCTGCTATAGATCATTTTCAAATAGATGTTTACAATGTGTGTGGGTGGAATAAAAAATCGTTTTGACAATTACTTGTAATAGGTAGATTGGTAGATGTATTAGATCGTTCTATTGTACAAAACTCTTGATTGTCGTGATCCCTTTATTGTCATTTCCTGTGATGTTTGGATTTCTTTTCTCAGTGTGAGCAATAAATGCTGTCAACACGTCAGTTTGTAAGATGTAGACACAGTCTGTTCCTAGTCTGTATTTGCAAACAATGGAAATGGAACTATTAATTTTTAATTGGCAAAGAACGGGAAATGAAAACAATTGAGGAAGCTCGCAGCGCAATCTAATAGATCCCATTACCCTCATCGGGCTTTTTGCACTTACTATTGATTGCGTTGACAAACGTATTCAACGCTGCTCGTAACGACTCAATTAGAAAGTCAACAAAAGTTAGAGAAATGGCAGAATGACATTTGAATGTTTGTTTTTCCAATCCTTGGCGTTATTTATGTGGTGGGAATGTAATTGAGCAAACTAAAGGTGAATTCATTCACTCACCATGGTGTTTTTCGACACATCGTCTTGGTTTACGCTTAAAATAAATAAGGTTCGCAATACTTGACAGTTGATGACTCATGTTTCTTTTTTTGCATGTGCTGCAGGTCTGCTTCCTGAGTATTCATCGCCTTCAATGTCAACAAGTCACAGAGAGATTCGACGACAGTCTAGAAGCTACCGAGAAGAGAAGCATCCGTCACCCGCTCCGATTAGTAGTAACGTCGTAGCGCCAATGACAGCGCCACGTCCTTCTGACAAAGGAGAAGCTCTATTTGCCACAGAGAACTCAACCGTTGTGACGGCACAAATTGGCAGTACGGCCACGCTTCCATGCATTGTCAAAAATAATGGAAACGGAGTGGTAAGTCAAGTCTACTAATGTATACTTTCATTCCGCACATACTACTGTAAGTTCCTTTTAGTGGGTGAAAACTGCATTATAACAACTGGCACTGTGAGCTGCTCTGTTCTTTCGCTACTATTCACCTCATCTCATGTTCATAATTTTCTTGCAAGCAAGACGCACATACAATGACAACTTCTTCAGGTTTTCTCCTGTAGAGAGAATTTTTGTCCCAAGAGCTTCGGATCTGCTAACAAAACTTCGCTTTCGATATCCACATTCCAACAGTAGAATAACAGAGAGCTAGCCTAGCAACGTTATAGTTGCGCTCAGCCAAGGAATGCGCCGGAAGCATCATAGCTAAACGAAAATGACAAAAGATATGAAGATACATTTCTGAAATAGAGTAGAAGTAATGTGATGTAGGAGTAAGCTTGAGCAACTCGACGGAATGCTTTTCAATGTTATTTTAGGATGTGGAGTGGACATTAGATGTGGACGCGCTTTCGTCTCTACCCGTGTGCTTTGGTATTAGAAGGTGAACGAAACTTGATATTTTCATCCTCGTCTACATTAGTTAATACTGATATTTTTGCTCGCGCTTAAACGAAAAACTATTTCTGCAGCAGTGTACCTGAGAATGTCGGTCGCTCAATGAATAGCAGTGAGACTGGGAAGCGAAATTGATCGAACGGAAGGAAAGAAAGAAATGAAGGAAAGAGTAACGGAAAGAAATGGGATATAGTTGAAGAATCAAATAAAACCTATTGTAGATACCTACATACATATAAACATACGGCCCACTATATGTAACAGTGTACATGTACGAAATGTACGTCGTACTACATTACATGCACACCAAAGGGTCTTACCTTATATAACATTACAGTTACATTGTAGTACATAGCAGGTAGTAGGATATAATGTGTGCTTGGACGTACTACATTGTGAACTAAATAAGTAGTGGTACATGTTACAACCACCAACTGCAGGTGTAGTATGTAGGTGTATAGCAATATGAATGTGATTGGAATAGATGCTATTCGAATTTTTTGTAAGTGCAGTAAAAGTGAGAGGAGAGTGGTGTATATTTGTAAGTGAAGTGAGAGGAAAGGCAGGAGGAGAATGAACTTGCGAGAGAAGAAACTATTCCCATGAATCATGTCCTTTCACGCCATTGCCATTAGACCTGGATAATAAATTCTAATGTTTATGAATTTCCAAACCACTGCTAATGTTTGCTGCCGTCTACTTGCTGTTTGCCGTTCACCCTGCACTATTTAACCGGGTGCTTACCGTTCAGGCACAATGCGACTCGGTTTCTCTGCCCAGTCCTATTTAGTTGGTCACCCTTTTCGGTTTAGTATCCAACCACCCACGCTCTGTAGCATTTCGTGTACTAGCGCTATATGTAGGTGTTAACTCTCTGTATGGAAGACATTTTTATCTATTTCTTCTGCCTGGAACTGCTAATCACGATCTTTTTATTTGCCGATAACGAAATGGGAATCCATACCGAACGCGTTACAATAGCTCTTTCCAGTACACCGTTGTCACAATGTAAGTTGTGAATGCGCAACAATACGAGAAATTCGAGTACATCGTATTCTGCTCCAACACGTTGAGGCGGAAGTGTTTTCCAAAGGAGGCTGAAGGTGTTTTGACGGATATAGCTACTTCATGAGTGTCTGCAAATGGCCACAATCTATATCTAAAAATTGTTGTGGAAGTGCATATTCACTTGCACGCGTGGGTAGGTGGGTAAGTAGGAAGCACAAAGGTACATAACCCGGGTTTAAGTGCATTACTTATCTAATGTGCCTCTGTGCTGTGACGTGACATGAGCATCATTATAGGAATTACTGTATTACTTTTTTCTGCTTTCGTCTGTCTATTTGTTTGTTTGGTGTGTGGTCTGTGAAGGTTAGTACTAACTTTACGGGAGAATTATCGGAAGAAAATTGGAAAAGCAGTAAATAAATATATTGGGTAAATGCTCTGTGGCAATACGTATACGTTTCTGTACATTACCTAGTAGTATTGAGTAGCACAGACAGAGTGCAATCATCCCAGGGAGTAGTAACGTGTAACAAACTGGTAATGTAGTAGTAGTTCTGCTCGTACTCCTACGACGATACGTAGCGTACTGTAGTATGAAGAAAGACTGCACTGCTCATTTTGAACATAGCTCACTGTTCCCCATATCGTAAAATAGTTGGGAAGGAGTAAAATACGGAGAAGTTGGAGCAAGAACAGATTTTCGGTTTATTTTATAGTCCCGCCTCACTATTTTCACTCAAGTATGTAATAAAGTCCACCATAATAGACTCTCAGGATGCCAAGAATGCGAAAGGAAAAAATAAATGACGATTTTCTAACTGAGTGCTTTGCTTATGGAGGAAGCGAAAGGAGAGAGAAACGGAATATCAAACTATGTGTGCTGTGTTTATCTACCTACAAATATACTTACTACTTCCACAAATAACCACATATCCACCAACTTACATACCTACACTCACTCGCTTCGTTGAAATACTGAAACTAGGTATGTATGTGTAATGTTTACCTATAGTAGTATGTATGCTCAGTACCTATACATACGTCAAACTACCCAGAATTTCTGTTTCGTTCCAAGTGTCTCGCCTGTCCCTTCTATTTTTCGTGTTGCCATTTTTCACTCTATTCCAGCTGTACTTTGTTTCTGGTTAGAAACACAATGACAACCCGCTCCGACACAGAAATCCAAATCTATTTCTCCCTCTAACACGCTTCCTTCACTCGAAAAAATAAATTATCTATGCAAAATACTTGTTTTGAGTCGTTAATATTTTCATGCTTCTCCTATTCCTACCTTGTTATCTATCTATTTGTCACGAAGGCTAATCTTGGGATGAAGTGAAAGACATCAAGAATTTACACTGAACTGTGATATTCAGTTCTGCTTTTGCTATGTTTGTAATCGGAAACTGGAAATTCAAAATATCTTCTTGTTTCGTCATCTCCACTATCTCAAAATGTCTGATTTAATTCTCTTGGTATTGTGTTCTGAGACGAATCTGCCAACATGTGTAAAGAAACGTTTTTGTTATGCGTCTTCAGTAGGTACTGTAGTGACACTCAAAAGACACGCTGCTGAGCTACACGAACTTTATGAGCAGTCTATTACTCAAGTTACTACTCGGGTTAAAGTTTCAGGTCTTACTTTCACCATTTTGATAGGTACCTATATATTTTCAATCAACACCATAATATAGAGATCTATCAACACCGATACATAACTCATATATATTTAACACGACCAAATTCTTTCTCCGTTGAAATCAATGCCATTATTAATTAATCCACTAAAATTAAAGCTCTAATATTTGTATAATTACAGCCCTGGCGTCCTTTTATACTTTTAGTAAGAGTGAGCAATCCCATTGGACTCTCTGACCCTTCCGTATTCATCTACCAAACAATTCCGTTGAATATATTATTCACCGGCTGAGTATTACAGTGTATGTAAATAAGTATGTTAGAAAGTAAGCAGAATGTCCGTTGTCTACGTATTCCTGCACACACCGGGCATTCTGCCTGCTTTCTAATGGCCATTGTTTCTGCGGCTATAATCTTTATGCTCCGTAGAATGAACATTTGTAGGTAGTTTGAAGGAAGATATAATTTAATGGGGATGTAAACACAATACATTTACGGGAGCGATGGACATCAGAGAATAAATGTTACATTTATTGCTGCATACATTGTGTTTAGGAAAAGAGCTTTTCCATTTAGTTTCCTACATTGGATTTCTTGTTCTACTGTAATCAATTGGTATTTGAACGCGCATTATTTGAACATTCTATACATTTATAAGAAGGCATCGTGGATCCGTGTACTACCTAGTACGTACTGGGATTGTAGTTGACTGAATAGGTAAAACCAGTAATAGGTTAGCACTAAATTTGATGTAGTTGTGTAAGTGGTAGAGCATCCGATGTATGACAATTCATTTCACACTTAACCTCATTTCCCGACTTCTATTCCACGATATTCTCGAAAGGGTGAACTGCATCTTGTGCATATAAATGGGAATCTAATGTAAAACGCCCGAGTATAAATGTTTCTTTGGTAGATCTTATGTCCTTGACTAGGTGGTTGATGTGGGATGACTAGATTACCAACTGCTAATGCTAAGTCCTGCATCACACTTACACAACTACGTGTGGATTGCCTGTTCTACTACCTGCGCGGTGCCGATGCGAGGCACGGCATGTAGAATAACTTTTAAAACTATTCCAGCCATGGCGCATCCAGTCTAAAACTTTCAACGGAGAGCAGTACACGTTGTGAATGATGGCAAAGTTTATTGGAGCAATTGGTCAAACTTTTCCAACGGTCTATATTGCTTATCATTTCGCTCTCGTAAATCAAACCAAATGACTTCTCATTGTGCAAGGGGCTTACGGAAAAACGTGAGAACCGAAATCGAAACTGGCACAATTTTGACCACGCGTTTCCAATATAACTAAATGTAGCTTACCTATTTTGCGAATTCTGTATGACTTTACTGTAATATTTTATAAAAGTTGTATTCCATTTCGAATTTATAAAATCAAGAATATTAACAATGCCTTGCCGATTCAGATGGAATTTTTCGCTTCAGACAAAAGGATGGAATTTAAGACAACATTGACAACATTATATATTCTACTCGAATATTCTTGACAATTTGTTAATAATATTTATTACATTTATTTTAACTAGGCTAAACTGACGAGTAGCAATTTATAAAATTTGAGTTTTGTTACCTTTTTCATCTTAGGATATATATTATGTAATATATTCCATTATAACCAACAGCGTGCACACGCTTTTGGTTGTAAAGGAATCCTCCCATTGGTGGATTTAAGCGTATTGACGTTGTGGTAGAAGCATAATATAGTGACGTAATGTAATGATGTATTTATACTTTGCTTTTGTTTGCTTTGTACATTGTATATATATTTTCATGCATTACGTGTAACAAGTGGGCTGTAAAAAGCTAACATAAGATAGACTATTTAGTTTCAATAAATGCAAACAGTTTATATTACTAGTATTACTGTTATCACCCAAAAGAAGTACTCAAAATTGTATTATAAATATTTAAAGTGAAAAAAAATCCAAAACTTTCTAAAAGCATGATACTAACTAAACATTATTATGATGTTCAGCACCTGTCGTGGTTTGTTGTACACAGTAGATTATGCACGTCTACTGAGACAATTTCGAAAAGTGCTCACAAAATGTAAATGTAACACTTATATTTATATCTGCTCACTTCACGTTCAGTAGGTACTTGTAAACGTGAACGTAGTTAATATATTATGCGAGATAGGAAGCAGCAGTGGGTGTCACGACAGGAATGGTTTAGACTATATGTATTTCCAAGCATGCAAATCCTAGTATGCCTGCTGTAGATGTTAAAGAAAACCCCGCGTTAGACGGCGGCAGTGGGGAAATTTTAGGCATTTCTCCAGTTAAATAATCTTTACGCTTCATCTTCATACTGTACGAGATTAAAATTACATTTGTTCAACATTGCTTCGCCTTGCACGTCACCCTCTTTTGCAATGCTTCAGGAATACGGAATGCTTAGCTGTAGAGAAAGCGGAAGTGGAGAGAGAGTCGCAAATTTGTGCCAACCCAGTTCTATCTACCCGCAAAATAAGTTTTGGGTTGCAAAATATCTATACCTATAGTATAAAACCTGGATGCCCTACCTGCACTAAATCCAAATATATGGTTCCCAGCTGCTGCTCACTGCTCACTCAGTTTATGTGCATCATTTACTATTGTTACGACCACAAATGAAACTACCCTTTTAATGCTTTTTAAAAATCGAATATTGCATGTGTAATTTAAATGCACTTTAGAATACTCTTGAAGTCACCTTGTTTGTTATTCTATTGACGTTTTATGTTTAATTTCTCCTTTCTAAATTTTCGTAAAATTGGAAACAAAATATAAAAAAATTAAAGTTAGCATTTAGTTATAATTTTTTACTTTTCCAAAGCTTATTAAATTAATTAAATCTAAAATTTACCGATTTAGAATAAGAATAAGTTTTTAAGTGGCGCCAGTTATTTTTCACCAAATACCAACTGCGGGTTATTTGTTTCATTTTCTTGTGTTCTCTGGAGAATCGTTATATTGCACACCCTATACTATATGCGGCAACCGGCTGCCTGCTGAATTCGCTTTTACAGGGTGATAGTCAAAAGCTACAAACTGCAGATTTTAATTAAATGACGTACCAATGTATATACTTATTTATTCCACAAACTCATTGACTAATACAGTATTGTAAATGCTTTATATTAAATGAATTGCCAACCACACAAATTTAAGTGGTAAATTAATCTAGTGTTTACTTTGCATCTACAGTTAATGCATAGATTATGCACAAATGAGATTGAAATGCAGCGCAAGTTGGTCCACTTCCAAAGTGAGTGAGACGCTCTGTCTCTCATCACGCTTAATAACTAATACGTTATTCATTTCTAGTATTTGTAAGAGCAACGTGCCTACATTTTGAGTCTCCAATAGCAAGCAAACAAATCCAGAGCACACTAAACCACTTTCGTTGTTCTCATATCTCTGCAAAATGAAATTCTGATTTGAACTCTCATTGGAATTTAGATTCGAATGGCCTAGATTGGATTTCCTCTTGTCAGAGATTGGAAGTTGAAACGAAAGAGTTGAGGAATGCCACACAGAAAATTGAAGTGGATAGATGAGACGAAGACTTTATTTTATTTTGAGGTTGCAGGGCTATAAACATATATAGTGCTTGATGTTGGTACATATAATAATAATGCCTATACACATAGGTATACGTAATAGGTATCACATCCTCAACAGCAACACCAACTGTCCTACTTTTACAGAGACGGCCTCCACGTATGTGGTCTTTCACGTCTTTCTCATTCTTGCGTATCTGTAGCTTCAGATTGTTGCCAGTATCGAGAAAGTGTCACTGTCAAATTGCCTAAGGGTTATCTGTTCGATACATTCAGAGATACGATGACGATATTTCGTATTAGTGCTCTCACTAGAAACTACCTGCTTGCTAGATATACTCATTCAGTCAGATATGCAAGAAAAAAATGATAAATAGCTCTTGGTGGAATATAGAATCACTGTCTGTTCTGTGACACTCAACGTAAATGAAAAGCAACTACACTGAGCTGGTCCATTTGTGTTACTTTGGCGGAAATTCTGTCCTTTTTTAATATTCTTGTCAAATTTCAATTCTGCCCGAGGTCAACCGATGCAGTGCATATTCCTTGTCCATGTTAACATATACCATACCATGTATAGTAAAATGTAAGTACACGATTTTTGCCCGTTATGGGGAGTATGTACATACTAAGGGATAAACTTTCAATTGATATCATTTATGAGCGTATGCCTCTGTTGATGTATGTATTTAGCTTTGTTTTGAGTGAAACGCGTAAATACCTCGTTGTTCGTATACGTTGTATGTACTTACATTATTTGGAGGAAATTGAAAGTGGAAAAGAAAGAGATGGCAGTAAATTTCTGCAGTTCAGTGGAGCAGGAGAGGAAATGTGGAGCATGGCAACTCGAAGAAAATTGAAGAGATGGTCTCCCTGTCTATGAAAAGGGTGCGGTTAAGTTTTAGCAACTTTTTCCAGCTTTACTCTTCCTGTTGTTATTCCTGCCAACCGTGCACAGATACTCCATAGCTACTAACTACTGTATGCTTCCTAGATATAGCAGCATTGTGTTATGGTGGTGGTTGGCCTGGCTCTTTTCAAATGCTAGTTACAGTTACAAATAGTAACCCGATATCTCTTTGGGTGCTTTAGTTTGCTTTTCTTTTTGTTTTGAGGAGATGCACAATTCTTCCACGTATCTCTTTGTACTTTCTCTTTACTCAAGTGTGTACGAAAGTAAATATCTTATTGTACTACTTAATTCTACCAGTATAGCTGTTTGCAACATTCTATAAGTATTATATACCGAAAGTACTTATAGAATGAAATAGGCACTGATTTATATAACTTCGTTCGTTCCGTCGTCGTAGTTGCGGGGAGTTGAGTGCAACATCGAAAGAGAGTCGTCTTCGTCTGTGATGTGTGTTCTGGTTTTCTTCCAGAGAGAGTTGTTCTATTATCGCGCCTAGTAATCTCTTGCTTGCTTGTCGGCCCAATATTGATGATGATCCTGTGTAGAGCCAACGTAAGCTCGGAGGTGTGACGGAGGTCGACCTGGGTCCAATATTCGGAACTCCTTTTACGCAGTCCTTGACAGCTAGAACCCTAGTCTTTCCTTAATTTCCCTTAATTTATTTTCCCCTTTATATTAGCTGATTTTAAAATGGTACACTACTGCAAAATTTGTGCCAGTTTTTGTCTGGTATTTTCAGTGCCAGAGGATACCAAATCTCCGCTCATACGTTGCACATATATTTCACTTGGACTCTGTTAAATTCTATGTGAATTAAAATTATGTATGTGTGTCGGCAGAAATAATGAATCGTCGGTAAATAAATAATAATCAGTAAACAGGAAATAAAAATCAGTAAGCCAAAAAAAAGTCCCAGGTCGGTAATTTCGATTTATTGGTCAGTTCAAAAAATTATAATGAGTCAGTTGATTTTTTTTGCACACAAGAAACAGTTGGTAAACAGAAACCGTATTCGTATAGGAGTAATACTCCATTAACAGTGCCTTAGTGGCTCCTTTTGGTCTTCCAATTTGTTGCACATGTGATATCTGTTCACTTCGCACTATTCACCTTTAATATGCTTCAAACGTTGTTCAAATGCCCTCTTTTAGTGTGCGCCCAACAGTACACTATTTTAAAATCGCTCTCATCACCCATCCGAAGGGTCACAGGGTGACTATGTGCAAAAGCAGGGCTCAGATTCGGATTCAGCGTATCAATTTTCACATTATTCCATGAAAGTCTTTGGTATTGGGACAACTCAACCACTACGACAACTCAACCCCTACGACAACTCAACCCCTACGACAACTCAACCCCTACGACAACTCAACCCCTACGACAATTCTACTCAACCCCTACGACAACTCAACCCCTACGACAACTCAACCCCTACGACAACTCAACCCCTACGACAACTCAACCCCTACGACAACTCAACCCCTACGACAACTCAACCCCTACGACAATTCAGCCCCTGCGACAATTCAACCCCTGCGACAACTCAACCCCTACGACAATTCAGCCCCTGCGACAATTCAACCCCTGCGACAACTCAACCCCAGCAAAAAACTCATCCCAATACTTATTATACTGATTACGTGGTTACTGTGAGACTGTATCCGTATCCTTTCCATCCCGGCAACAATTTAAAGCTGGGGCCAAATTTACGACTTACAGCTTACGACTAGCGGTAAATATGACATATCTTAAGAATACATGGAAAGAGATAAGTTGGCCCTGATTTTAAATGTAGGCGCAATTGGAAAGGATATAATCTCAACTTTTTTCAAGGAATAATGCGATAGTCTATAAAATTACGTGTAAAATTACAACCTTAAATAATTTTGATCAAAAATTTTCAATTCTAGCCCACTGTGCGATCCTCAGTTGTCTTCTGGTAGAGAATAAAATTCTGAAATCTTCACTTATTGCATGCTTCACCACAAAAAGTTCATCGGGATCCTCTGGCATTGTTGCAAGGTTCCTCTCAATTCATACTTGGCCCTTCCTTCCTTTTGTTGTATTGCAAAAAAAACTTAGTGTTATCCTTCTGATTTTTTTCGCTGTGATGGGATGGCGATAGCGAGTCGATCATGGGCTCTGATGGTATGGTGGACCCATCACTGTATGGGGTGTGATGGGCAACGAAAAGTCCCACTTATGGTCGATAGTCATTTCACTGTTACCTGAGCTGTAACTACAAAAATTAATGTAAACTAAAATCTATTTACTAAAAGCAGCGCGGTGTTGGTAATGTGCGGCTTCAGTAGATAAAAAAACACAGACTCATAGCTGTGCAAAGCAGACATGTACAGATATGTCCCGTAAGACTGAGGTTTTCCCCCAAAAAAAGATATCGATCCAGTCAACTTCTGATAGCTGTTGATAGACATTGCACCATTTCCTTCAATATAATCTTTTGTACTCAAATAGTTTCCTGTACGTCACGAAGAAAGACAAGGACAAGACTGTCATCGCTCTGTATCAAATTTCGACATTGATGTTGTGCAGTGCAATTACTTAGATTGTTACTTATGTATAATGCATAATAACTAGCGTCCAATGAAATATAGAAATATTTAGATGGAATTGAGTAGTATTTATTAATTACTAAATTACAAAGCAAACATGCAGAGTAACAATACGTTCTCTTATAGTCCACGTTGGTATATTCAAGAACCCTTGAAGATATTACTAATATATATGTTAAGGCCTATCTAGACCGTCTACGTACGTAACTTCTGAGTAAGTTCCCCAAGCAAGCGGTCTATGCCTTTAAAGTTCATACTGAAAATCAGTTCGTATTGAAGTCATACTAAAAGCAACCAGGATATTTTAAAGCTTACTAGGTATTATTCATGATTCATGCATACTATGTAGTAATTACTAATATAACCTGTATCATCTTATAAATGAAAATTCAACTAAATTCATTTTCTAAATAGTTGTCTTTTCGTTTTGTTAGGAACCGCACTGAGGAGTTCTGTTCAGAACGAAACAAGCTTGTCTGTGGGTGATACTTTTACAATTGTAGCACAAAGAAGGCTTAAAACATTAGTTTATTAAATCATCTTATATTAAATAGTTGCCAATGCACCATAAAATCACAGATATTAGAGATATAGATACGAAATCTCGTTTGAGTTTTCGTCCTGTTTCAGGCCATGCAGTAGGCCATCTACTTCAGGGGATGAAACCACTATACTTAGGCAGTCATTCCCGCCCAAAATTTAAATTGACATTAGAGTATTACACAGAGTCTGACTAAATCATGTTTAGTGTAGTCAGAGTCCGCGAATACGACGGTCTAAACGTGGAGCTTAGCCGTAAACTCCAGTAAAGTAAATGTTAAGCCCCCAATCTTCCTGTGATTGGTTGATCCATGTCACATG